>PVKE010031832.1:0-18777 GCA_004027555.1 Craseonycteris thonglongyai
CTGTAAACTGTCTAATTGTTACCAACCAATGTAACCTCATCAAATTTAACAATAAATTAAAAAAAAAAAAAAGTTGTGAATAAAAAACATTCCTTTATATATATTTCTTATATATAGCAATTAAATGTGTATCATTGCTCAAATTGCTCAGAGGCAAGAAAATAGCAGTAGTCTGCCCATG
Source organism: Craseonycteris thonglongyai (assembly GCA_004027555.1). Taxonomy (NCBI): domain Eukaryota; kingdom Metazoa; phylum Chordata; class Mammalia; order Chiroptera; family Craseonycteridae; genus Craseonycteris; species Craseonycteris thonglongyai. The sequence continues at coordinate 182 of PVKE010031832.1, forward strand.
ACTAAGTATGTCAATGCTTAAAGATATTCCAACAATCAATATTTAATTGACAAGTTACCATGCTGATTTCACATATGACACAATATAAAAGAGTCATCTATAGAATGAAGAATTATGAATTCCTGTCAGGAAAACAAGGGAATTAAAAAAAAATCTCTATCTATCTATCTATCTATCTATCTATCTGTCTGTCTATCATCTATCTATCTATCTATCTATCTATCATCTATCTACTGCCTCTGATAATTTCATATTCTGTCCCATAAACAGAAGAAATAAAAAAGATTGAGGAGCAGTCATTAAAAATATCTTTCTCAGAATATTTTAAGAAAGCAGCTTACATAGAATGCAGATGACTTCTGTGGTCTAAATCTTGATTACAACAAAAATGTTTCATACACAGCTAGTATTTGTTGAATGAATTGAATAAATGAATAAATAAATGATGATGATTAGTGATCGCTCTGTCATGACATTTTGTATGTCACAAACTCTTTTCTCTTTCACCCGCCCTGCGTAGGTTCAATTTCTGCTTGGTAATTGGCAATGGTAGAACAGCTATTCAGATTGAAGAAGACTGGTTGTTCATGTACCACAATTCCTCAGCTAGGCAATGCTGGAAGCTCGCTAGACTCATGATCTTCTTTTACACCCTGTGCCTTTGCAAATACTATTTTCTTTTTTTTTAATTTTTTTTTTAATTAATTTTTATTTTTGACAGAGAGAGAGAGAGAGATACAGAGACAGAGAGAGAACTAAACTGGGGGGAGCTCCCAGTTCAGCATATGTTTCCGCACGGGCCAGGGCCAGGATTCGATCCCCAGTCCCCGGCGCTGCAAAGTGAGCACTTAACCCACTGAGCCATCCCAGCTTCCCCACAAATACTATTTTCTCAGTATAAAAACTGCTTGTTACTAACTTCACATTGTCATCTCCATGACCTCTTACCCACCTTGAGCTTGTCTACCTGGTAATTTTGTCTTTCTTTCCAACAGCAATTGAAGCATTGCACTCTTTGGGAAGTCTTTTTCAACTCTGCCTTAGTCTGTTTGTCTCCAATGTTTGCACCTCTTCAGATTGACTGAGACTCATCTATTTTGCAGGCCTCCGTCACTTGCTTGGTGGAAAGCCCCTCCTCTATTGTCACCACTACTTCTAGCCCTGCCATCTTTCTCCACCTTGTCCAGGTGAGGGCTGGCCTCTGGCTTGTCTCTGTCATACCCATCGATAAAGACCCTGGTGCCTAGCCTGACCCACTGTGTCTTCTGAGTTACAGATGTCCTGAGCTCTCCCAAAGCCAGATGAAATACCTTGCAGTGGGGTCTGGCTTCTGACAACCCCAGCCTTGGGGCCAGGTTGTATAATACAGAAATGCAAGGCAGAAGGTTCTTTTTACAATACAAACTTTGACAAATGAGAGACAGGAAGATTCCTATCTCTTCCTCCTAGTCCCCCCCCCCCCCATTCAGACTATTCAAAAACACAGAGGTATTATACCGTGTCTAGAGATTTTTAGTGTGACCATGATATCATCTGTGTTTTATTATGAATGTGTCACTTTTGTTTTCTGCATTTTTCTCCTTGTTGCTCAGTAAAGTATTAGCACAGGTGCTTTGGCCTAGATTCTGATTTATACGACAGGGTCTGTCCTCTTAAATCTCATAGCAACCAAGGCATATCCTAACTTTCAATAACCTGTGTTGTGATTGTTGGTTTGAACTTTGTAGATAAACTCTTAGTGATGAAACTTTGTTCCCCTAAATAGTTTTATTACCCAGCACCATCTTTGGAATATGGTGGGTGATTTAATTAATAATTATTAATTAATAGCTTTCATAGCAAACTATTATATAGCACATTTAAAACAAGATGTGTCCTTAGACATTTTTTTTCTTTTAACCCTTTACTATATGGAGGATCAAACTTGAAACCAAGAGTGATCAAGGAACTTTTTCAAGATCATGCAGCTATTGAATCACAAGGCTAGAACCAGCACATTAGTTGCCTGATCACACAGCGCTATGCTCTTATTTGAAATTTATGGCTTCCATTTATGTGAGAAGAAAATACACCAGGACCAATTTGACAAACCTGTGTTTTTTTCTTTTTTTTTTAAGTTAACTTTATTGGGGTGACACTGCTCAGCAAAATTATGTAGGTTCCAGGTATACAACTCTACAATACATTGTCCATGCGTTGCATTATGTGTTCACAACCCAAAGTCAAACCTGTTTTTCTTTAGACCACTTTAGGCCTCTGCATTAAAATATAAAATTGGGGGAATGCAGGAAAAGCTCAATAGGTTGAGCACTTGCCTTGCAACCATGAGGTCTGGGGATCGAATTCCAGCCCCGGCCCATGCAAACCCATCTATTGAGCTGCAGCACAACTGGCAACCACCCAACGGCATCGAAGCCTCTTGCCTTTCATGTGGGAGGCCCCCAGCTTGGCTCCTGCCCCATGCAGCCCCACATCCACCTGTGTGAAATGAAGCCATGTTATAATTGACTATATACAACTATGGGGACCTCTCTGGGCCCTCCCCCTTTCTCTCTTTCTTACCTTCTCTCAAACAATGAAATAAATCTTTAAAAAATATATAAAATTGGTTAATGCTAACAATAGGAAACAGAATTTCTTTGCTTCTGTCCCCAAACGCCTATAAAGTTTCTGCTGCCTTTTCTTCTCCTGGATGTCACCAGATGGGGTCTTACATGTGTTTAAACACAGCCCCTGCAGCTCCCATGTGGCATCTACCATTGCATTACTTTTCTTCTTCAATTTCTAGTGTGATGCTCACAACGAGGGTTTCCCAGGGGCACGTTCACAGGCTTCTCAGACCTGCATAGCATCACTGGCTCCTCCTGCTGCTGCATATTCCACCAGCACTGACCACAGATGCCAGCCCAGGGCCCTGTTTTCTTCCTTAGGACACCTGCGTGCCTGTCAGATCATGGCTCAAGAGTCAGTGGATGGAGTCCATGCTCCCGAGCTAACTTCATTTGGGGAAAGTCTCGGGCACCTCAAATCTAACACTACATTCTGCACCTTGGAGAACGCAGTGTTGCTGCCCAGGGCTCTTGGAGTGAAGCAGACGGATCTATTTATTTATTCTTAATCATAGCTCAAAGTCTCAGATGTGAATCTCCAGGATTGGTTCATGGCCACTGGACAATCTGACCAAGTAGCATCACTGTGAAATAGGTAGGAGGTAAGGTGGAAGGGAGGCATACCAAGCTCCCAGTCCCACCTCAACACACTCCCCCAAATACCCAATGTTCTCATGCAGGGGTCAGCCCATTGTCTGTTTCTGCTTGACCAATGAGCTAAGAATTTTTATCCTTTTATAAGGTTATAAACACACACAAAAAACACAGAGACCCATGTAAGACCCAAAGCTTAAAATATTTACTATCTGCAAGAAAGAGTTTGCATACACTTGTCCTGGAGGGAAAACAAAATGCAAAAATTAAAAATGGGAAATATAGCAATGCACAATATAAACTATGTAATTGTAAACTATAAATCAGTTTATTTGTTCTGCGACTATATTAAAATCTTGCATTTTTCATCATGATGGGATGTAAAAGCACGGTAAAGTGAGTTCCATCTGATGATTTGCCAATGCCACACAGACTACAGCTCCACCTCCAGCCATTGTGACCTTGTGCGACCTCTGGTCTTAGTGCCTGACCTGGCATTGGTTGGACTCCATCCTCTCACATTCTGTCCCATTATTCTTAAACTGAAAGAGAGCATTTTATGTAGGTTTTTCCTAAGGATGGGGGACCCCCTCCTCTCAGAACAGAACTCCTCAGTCTTTTCCACAGATAGAATTTTAGGATCTCAGAGCACAGATTCTTGAACTGTTCCAAGAGAAGAATGAATCTGAAGATAAACACAGTTAAGACTCAAACTGAGGCCCCTCTCTATTTGACTTAGAGTAGACCAAAAGAATAAATATTCCCTTCCTCTTTGCTGCAAATTTTCTGCCAGGTCTGATCTAAATGTAAAATTTAATAAAAATGCTCTTGGAAATGGAGGGTGATTACATTTCTTTTTTTTTTACTCTGTGCCTTTGAAATGTAAATCCTGGTGCCCTTTTTGGCTGGTTGCTTGCTAGCTCATCATTGATAGATGAAGGTTTCATTTGCCAAGAAATATTCCAGGGTTCCAGAAATACAAGAATAATAAAAACTTTGCCATGTGTTACTGGTTTATGTATGCATCTGAGCTTATCACTTCCTTTCAGTTTCCCAAGTGTCAGTTAAAAACAGCAACAAAGTAATGTCTTCTTTTGGCTTAAGATAAAAACAGGCTTCAACATGAATTCAATAAACACCTTGTAGCTTATTAATGTTAGATTAACTTTATCTTTGTGTTTATGTTTCTTTTGCTATGTTTTTCTTTTTAAGACTTTTATTTAGGAAAGAGATAACATTCAATATTATATTACTTTCAGATAAACACCATAGTTATGCAACATTTATATACCTAAGGAAGTGATCACTATGATAAATTCAGCAACCATCTGACATCATACTATGCCATCACAATATTATTGAATATATTCCCCATGCTGTACATTATATCCTCACGACTTATTTGTTTTATACCTGGAAACTTGGACTTATTATTTCCTTTTACTTTTTTACATTCCATATTATTTCATATTAATTTCAGGTGTATATCATAGTGGTTAGACATTTATATACTTTAATACGTGATTCCCCTTGATTAGTGTAGTACTCACCTGGCACTACACATAATTATTACCGTATCATTGAGTATACTTTCTGTGTTTTATATTCACATGACTATTTTGTTATTCCCAATTTGTGCTTCTTAATCTTTTTTACTTTTTTCATCCTGTCCTCGAATACCCTGATATCTATCACCCAAAGAAATCTAGTTCCCATCCTGACACCATACCTAATTATTACAATATTATTGACTGTAGTCCTTATGCTACACTCTACATCCTCATAACTTCTTTGTAACAACCAATTTGTACTTCTGAATCCCTTCTTTATTTTTCCTCCACACCTCCAATCCTTCTTCATCTGGCAACCATCAAAATGTTTTCTGTATCTATGAGTTTTTTTCTGTTTTGTTTGTTTATTTTGTCCTTTAGATTCCACATATAAATGAAATCGCATTGCTTCTGTTTTTCTCCATCTGACAACTGTCACCACAAAACCCTCCAGGTCCAGTGATGCCGTGGCAGATGGCAAGAATCCATTATCCTCCATAGTTGAGCAATATATGTACCACCTCCTCTATCCATTCTATCAAAAGACACCCAAGCTGCCTCCACATCTTACCCATTGTAAACAATGTTGCAATGCACGTATGGATGCACACATCCTCCTCAAAGTAGTATTTTGGGTTTCTTTGAATATATAACTGGAAGTTGGATTTCTATGTCTTTCTCTTTGTCTCTTGTTATAGCCGTTGTTTTAAAGTTTATTTTGTCTGGTATAATTATTGCTACCCCAGCTTCTTTTTTGTTTGTTTTTTATTTTTTTTCTAAAATAACTTTTTCCACTTTTTAACTTTTTGTCCGTGTATGTATTTCAATCAGAAGTGAGTCTCTTGGGGATGCTGGGTAGCTCAACAGGTTGAGCGCTTGTCTTGTAACCTCAATATCCGGGAATCGAATCCCAGCCCTGGCCCATGCCAACCCATAGGCTGAACTGTGCCAGTTTCGTTCCCGCCACACGTGGCCCCACATCCACCTGTGTGTAATGAAACTAAAGTGATGCCTTGGAATTCAAACTTAATCTGTCCCAGAACCCTATTTGAGTTCCAAAATGTTCGAGTTCTAAGATGAGTGGATGTTTGGATAAAACTGTGGGCCTTACAGTTGATTCATCCCATGCAAACAACGTATTGGTGTTCAATTCCAAAGCAGTATTCATATTTTGAGGCAAAATTTACTTGATTTTTTTGTTCAGATTCCAAGTTCTTCAAGTTTTGGGACGTTCAGATTCCAAATAATGATTCCAACTGTATTTCACAACTAATTATGTACAACTATGGAGACTGGTCTGGGTCCTCCCACTTCTCCCAACCCTCTCACCTTTTCTCAAACAATAAAACAAATCTAAAAAAAAAAGAAGTGAGTATCTTAAAGGCAACATATGTATCTTGTTTTCTTATTCATTCAACCCTTTTATGTTTTTTGATTGGAGCATTTAGTCTATTTACATTAAAAGGAATTTCTGATAGATATGTAGTTATTGCCATTTTATTATTCAAAATTTTGATTTTTCTTTCATCTTAAAGAAGTCCCTCTAACATTCCTTTTCATACTGGTTTGGTGGTGATGAACTCCTTTAACTTTTTCTTGTCTGAGAAGCTCTTTATTTGTCCTTGCTGAGTAGAGAAGTCTTGGCTATAGGTCCTTACTTTTCATCATGTTGAATATTTTTTACCAGTCTCATCTGACCTGCAAAGTTTTTTTTGAGAAATCTACTGACAATCTTATGGGAGCTTCCTTATAAATAACTCATTGCCTTTTTCTTGCTGCTTTTAGGGTTTGTTTTTTGTCTTTAAGGTTTGCCATTATAGTGTATCTTGCTGTTGACCTGTTTGGGTTCTTCTTGTTAGGGGCTCTCTGCACTTTCTGAATTTTTATGTCTATTTCCTTGGTCAAGTAAAGAAAGGTTTCAGCCAATTTTTATTCAAATAAGTGTTCAATGCCTTGCTTTCTCTCTTCTCCTTCTGGTACCCCAATGATGCAAATGTTGTTACACATGATGTTGTCCCAGAAGTGACTTAAACGTTCCTCGTATTTTTTATTTTTATTTTTTTTCTGTTTCATTTGGGTGATTTCTACTACCTTATCTTCTCACTCACTAATGTGATACTCTGCTTCAGCTAATCTGCTGGTGATTCCTTCTAGTGCATTCTTCATTTCAGTTACTTATTTATATTTATTTATTTATTATTGTTTTTTTTTTTTACAGAGAGAGAGAGAGAGAGAGAGAGCTACAGAGACAGAGAGAGAACTGAACTGGGGGAACTCCCCAGTTCAGCACATGGGTTCGCACGGGCCGGGGCTGGGATTTGATCCTCGGTCCCCGGCGCTGCAAAATGAGCGCTTAACCCACTGAGCCATCCTGGCTTCCCCCATTTCAGTTATTGTATTCTTTTCTGACTGGTTCTTTTCTACAGTTTCTATGTCCTTTTTTAATGCTTACTGTATCTTTGTGAAACTTCTCACTAAGTTTCTTAAGCATCCTTATAACCATTGTTTGGAATTTTGTATTAGTAGGTTGTTTGCTTCCATTTCATTTAGTTCTTTTTCTGGAGTTTTCTTCTGTTTTTTCTCTTGGGATGTGTTTTTTTGTTTCCTCATTTTTGCTGCCTCACTGTGTTTGTTTCTGTGTGTTAGGTAGATCTGCTATGTCATCCAGTTTTGGCCCTATGCAGCCCTTGCACAGTCCTTCTGGTCACCTGCTCTAGGTGTTCCAGGAGCTTCCCTTGTGTAGGTTATATGTGTCCTCCTGTTATAGCTGAGTCTTGGTTGCTATTGGTACATCAGTGGGTGGAATTGACCCTCAGGATGACAGCTGTGGGGTTTGGCCACATCCACAACTTATGGCCTGCTATTTGGGGGACTTACACCACTGAGTGGGATTTTCCCTAGTGGACTCTGGTTTCTCTTGAGACAGCCCTTTGTGTGTGCTGCATGTGGGGCTAATTGGACGGTGCTCTGCTATGATCTAGAGCCAACCTTCAAGTATCTTGGTTCTGAATCCTCTTGGGAGGGTCAGTGATGCAGGCATACATCTGACTAGGAACTACCTTATTGGAGCTACAGAACAATCCACAATTTGTCACTTCCTTTGCTTGAGAGAGGCCATGCTGTGAACCAAGAAGAGCTGTCACTTGTAGCTCCACAGGAAGCTAGAAAACTGTGAGGCCTGCTGCCACCTGTCATCTCTCCTAAGGTTCAGGTGCTGATACAGCCTTAAGCCTTATGTAGTTGGGTATGGCAGGGTCTCAGTGAGTCACCAAGGTAATGAGCAGAACTCACCAGACCAGTTCAGATTCAGACGCAGAGTTGGCCATGGGCGTGGAGGAGGACCTCAACACAGGAAAAATGATGCCCACCCGGCAGCTGCATGGGAGGAAAATCCCACACAGGTAACATGGTGGCTGTTTCCAGCTCTTGCTCTGAAATCACACACCTCAATCTGCCCCTCATATGCCATCAGCACCCCTTGAGTAACAGTCTCTTTGTTGGCAATCAGGGTGGGTGCCTGCGAGTGAATGAGTGGATTTTTATATTTTTATTTATTTATTTTTATTTTTGACAGAGAGAGAGAGAGAGAAAGAGAGAGAGAGAGAGAGAGAGATACAGAGACAGAGACAGAGAGAGAACTGAACTGGGGGAGCTCCCAGTTCAGCACATGGTTCCACACCGGCCGAGGCCGGGATTCGATCCCCAGTCCCCGGCTGCTGCAAAGTGAGCACTTTACCCACTGAGCCACCCCGGCTTCCCCAATGAGCGAACTTTTAAAGCCAATGTCTGGGTCACCTGCAGCCTTCTGTCCCACCTGAACAGTTGGAATCACCACTGTTTTTTTTTTATAACCAGATGTTATGGGGGCGTTTCTTCCCAGCACCAGTAGTCTGGGCAGGGGAGCCTAGCATAGGGCTGGGGTGCTTTGCTTCTTTGGAAGGTAACCTCCACAGCCAAGATATTTCTCCTGAATCTCAAGCACTACATGGATGTTTGGGGCCAGCCCATCTTGTGGCTCTGCCGTTTCTACCAGTGGCTTCTTTATATTTTTAGTTATAAAACTTCTGTTTAGCTAGATTTCAGATGGTTCTTCAGGTTGATTGTTCTGTAATTTAGTTGTAATTTTGATGTGTTCATGAACAGAAGCAGGCACCATGTTTATCTACTCCACCATTTTGAATCTCTCCTTTTACATTTTATTTATTTATTTATTATTTTGAATTAATTGATAAATTTATTGGGGTGACACTTGTTAGTAAAAATAACATAGCTTCCAGGTGCACAATTCTACATTACTTCATCTGTTTGTTGCATTGTGTGCTCACCACCCAGAGTCAGTTTTCTTTCCATCACCATATATTTGATGTTCTTTTACTTTTATTTTTTCCTTAAATTTATTTATTGTTTTTTTTTGTTTTTGTTGTTGTTTTTTTTTTTGACAGAGAGAGAGAGATACACAGAGTCAGAGACAGAGAGAAGGGGAAAGGCCCAGAACAGTCTCCATAGTTGCACATCATCAGTTTTTCCACATGGTTTCATTCCACAGGTGGGCTTGGGGCTGCACAGGGCAGGAACCGGGCCTGGGTCTTGCCTTGGTGAGAACTGAACTGGGGGCACTCCCCAGTTCAGCATATGCGTCCACACGGGCCAGAGTTGGGATTCGATCCTCGGTCCCCGGGGCTGCAAAGTGAGCGCCTACCCCACTGAGCCATTCTGGCTTCCCCTTCTTTTACTTTTTATAAATGGATTGAAAAGAAGAATATTCATAAAAAGTGTCACCAGACTGTTGTCAGTCAACTTCTGTCGTCTCTGTTGTATTGTAGCCAATTTAATAGCTAATTTCCTCTTTGAACCTCAATTTTTATCTTGTAAAACACAGTGCTAATTTGTTTTTTACAAATCCTTCTTGTAAGACCTTTTTTCTTTAATATTTTTAAATTCATTTTTTGAGAGAAGGTGAGAGAGATAGAAAGAGAGAGACAGAGAGAGAAAGAAAGAGAGAAAAAGAAGGAGGACCCAGAGCAGTGTCCATAGTTGTACATCATTAGTTGTGACACAGTTTGATTACACACAGGTGGATATGGGGCTGCAGGTGGCAGAAACTGTTGGTAGGTGAGCACCTTCACCACTGAGCCATCTGGTGGTTACCAGTTGTGCTGCAGTTCTGCATAAAGGGTTGCGTGGGCCAGGGCCAGGAATTCAAGTCTGAACCTCGTGACTGCAGGGTAAGCACTCAATCACTGAGCTATCACAGCATCCCCTGGAAGACTTTTGAAAAGAGAATTCATGTCTACACAATGTTTTACATTTTATGTTTTCTGGAAGAGAAGTTCTTGCAGCGTTTTAATAATGATATTCTTTTGAAAGAACACGAGAATTCACCTGAAGTGGTACTGGATTTGCTACTGAGAATGAGGACTGTGAAAATAAACCTGCTTATATGGTAGATGATTGTACAAACCCAAAGCCTTGTATTATTTGCTTTTTAGTTTAAATATCTCATTTATTGTTTTTTAACCATGATACCATTATAAATCCTAGGTGCAAGAAGAGATTTTATTTGATAGAACTTTTTTTTTTAAGAGCTATGGTCTTCTTTATTTTAATTTTTTTTATTGTTAAATTTATTGGGGTGACATTGATTGGTAACAATTAGACAGTTTCCAGATGTATAAATCTATATCACATCACCCATGCATCGCATTATGTGCCCACCACCCAGAATCAGCTCCTCTTGATAGAACTTTGACACCACATATTTGGAATAAATAAATTTCTGAACAATATTTGTCTCTTTATTTTAACTTTCAAGAGACCTACTTTTATTTATTTAATTTATTTATTTATTATATATATATATATATATATATATATATATTTATTTATTTATTTTTGACAGAGAGAGAGAGAGAGAGAGAGAGAGAGAGAGAGAGAGAGAGAGAGAACTGAACTGGGGGAGCTCCCAGTTCAGCATATGGTTCCGCACAGGCCGGGGCCGGGATTCGATCTTTGGTCCCCGACGCTGCAAAGTGAGTGCTCAACCCACTGAGCCATCCCGGCTTCTCCTATTTTATTTTTTTATTTTTTTTTTAATTATTTTTTCATCTTATTTATTTATTTATTTATTTAATTGTTTTTGAGAGAGAGAGAGAGAGAGATACAGAGACAGAGAGAGAACTGAACTGAGGGCACTCCCCAGTTCAGCACATGGGTCTGCACAGGCTGGGGCCGGGATTCGATCCTCAGTCCCCAGCGCTGCAAAGTGAGCGCTTAACCCACTGAGCCATCCCAGCTTCCCCACTATTTTATTTTTTAAAAGGTTTATTTTATTGTTTTTGACAGAGACCGAGAGAGACAAAGAGAGACAGAATAAGGAAGAGAGCCCAGAGCAGTCTCCATAGTTGTACGTCATCAGTTTTTTGACATAGTTTTGTTCCTCACAGGTGAGTGGGGACTGCACAGAGTGGAAACTAGGATGGGGCCTCCCAAATGGGAAGCTCACACCAGTTCAGCACATGGGTCTGAATGAGCTAGCGCCAGGATTCAATCATCAGTCCCTGGGGCTGCAAAGTGAGCACTCAACACACTGAGCCATCCCGGCTTCCCCTACTTTTTTTTTAAGATTTATTTTATTATTTGTGAAAAGGTATGTGTGAGAGAGAGAGAGAGAGAGAGAGAGAGAGAGAGAGAGAGAGAGAGAGAGAGAGAAGGGGGAAGGACGCAGAGCAGTCTCCATAGTTGTACATCCTTAGTTGTGACATAGTTTCATTCCACACAGGTGGATGCAGGGCTGTACGGGGTGCAAGCTGAACTAGGTGCCACCCACATGGGAGGTGAGAACTTTCACCGTCAGGCTCAGTGATTACCAACTGCACCACAGTTCAGCACATGGGTCTATATGGGCCAGTGCCAGGAAGATTTGATCCCTGGACCTTGCAATTTCAAGGAAGCACCAATATGTTGAGCTATCCCAGCATGCCTCTGAGACCTACTTCTAACTCTTTTCTATCCTGTCCTATCTGGATAAACAAACAAAAAAATAATCAAATAGGTAGGGTGTTTTCAAAAATAATACAGCAAACAAAAGCAGTAGTAGAAGTTTTCTTAGCTGATTCTCTGGATTAACCAGTGGTCATGATAGCTGTAGAAAATATCCCAGCTGATGCTCCCAGACTACAGAATACTCTCTGTTCTCTAATATGCTGATCTACTTCTCACCCCAGCTGAGCTATATGTTTACCAAGATTCTGTTGTGTTTACCCTCAAACTGGGTTAGGCTTGTACTTGTTATTTCTATGATCTAATTTTATCAAATTTTGCCAAAATTTATTAAAATATATAAAAGAAAATTATGTTTCCCAATTAAAGCTATGAATACTTAGGAAAGAAATATAAAAATAAATCTCAAAAATATTTGCTGTGGATTAGATATAGGCAAGTACCTATAGAAGGTTGGGGTGAAATAACAAAGATTTGGGATAATTTTGCTCTTAAATGATCTAAAATCATCCTTAAGTTTTTGCTCCATTAAAAAATAAACTGAAAGTAAAAATTGTAGAGGTAAATTATAGGTAGGGTTTATGAAAGAAAAATAATATGAAACTCCACTAAATGCAACCATATTAAAAAAAAAATACTATTGGGAAGCCGGGATGGCTCAGTGGGTTAAGCGCTCACTTTGCAGCCCTGGGGACTGAGGATCGAATCCCCCGGGCCGGGGCCGGATTTGATCCTCGGTCCCCGGTGCTGCAAAGTGAGCGCTTAACCCACTGAGTCATCCCAGCTTCCCCAATAGAGCCTTTTGTTCAAGGCCCATTTCCATCCCTTGGAAGTGTACTTTTACTATTTTCTCTGTCAATAAACCACTCTTTCACACCTGTGAAAATGAGAAAGGATTTAAATAATTAGATATAGACATAATAATGTGTTTGGATCTTAAAAACATGTTGATGAATGAAAAAGAGTAAAAAATTGAATAAGCACTATAACCCAATATCATATATATAAGTTTAAATTCATATACATAAAACAAAAATATAGATTTCTAAGAACTCAAACATCAACATATGCATTAAATACATAAGGTATCATTGCCTGTGGAGAAGGAATAAGATAGGAGTGAGAAAAAACTAGAAGAGAATAAATATACACATAAAAATAACCCACAAGAACCAAAAAAAACAGTTAAGACAATAACATCATTCAAGGAACGACAACAGAATTTTACAATTGGGAAAGCAGATGGATCATTGTGGTAATTACCTTAATAGACCAGAGAGATTTGAAGCATCAGCACTAGATTTGGAGAGTTACGATAAGCAAGCTAATTCTGGCTATAGAAGTTCAGCAGGAAACTCCAGGGATGTCTGGAGGCAGGGGTGTGAGGATGATAAGAAATGAGGTTGGTTGAAATTCTGCTCAAGAAACAGTTAAAACCTTGAGTCTCTTTCTTCAAACTATGCAGTCAGGCAGCTTCCCCTCCCTCACTATCAGGGAAGCCGAGAAGTTTACTTTCTTGAATACAGGATTAAATCACATTTGGTGGAAGTGAAGGAAGGCCCTTGGAATAGTGGTAAAAAACAAAACTAGTCTGTATTGAATGGTACAATTCTTCAGCTCCTCTTTCCCTCTTGCATTGAAGAATCCTATCAGCTGGGTTTACGCCTACACTTACCTCCCCAGTTAGGACATTACAGAATCTGACACCAGAGAGAAAAGACCTCTGGATAGTGACAACTGGGGCTGTCTCAATGAAATGGTCACGGTCCTGCCCTACCACCTGCAGTAAGCAAGCCAGCTTGTTCCAGAAACAGAGCTTTCAATCCATTTGTTGTAGCACTTTTCTGTGTGCATGCGCAGTCAAGGATCACCAGAAACCAGAAATCAGTTTTGAGTAGTAATTTTGCATTATAAAAACAGATTCTGAATTATTTGCTGCTTTGAACTGTTCATGCCTTTGTCCTCTTTTCCTTGTCTAAGATTTTGTATAATTATGATCCTTAAATGAACAAGGACCTATGTAACTCTTCACAGCATTCACTAATGCTAACGTCTCATACATTTAGTTAGCTAAAGAGATCTCACAAACATTCTCTCCAGGAGAGCAACTGAAACTTAAATATTGGGGAGAAATGGAATGCTTTCACTGCATTTCTGTGACCGGTGACCTTCCCTCATCACATTGTCTTCAACAGGGGACATCCTGTAACAATGTGAGGCTTTCAGTTCTACTAAAAGGGGAAACAATTGCATTTGGTTTAGACACATTCCAACTGAGGTCTAGGTCCGAGGATTCTGTCATGGGTCATTTTGAGTGTGCACACATGTGTGCATGTATGTACCTATGTATCTGTGTATGCACACATACGTGTGCTCCACTGCAAACAAATGAGCGCTTGTTAAGCTTTGTAAAATGAAACGTACCAGGCTGCTGGTTCACCTTGGCATTTCTCTATGAGATATCAGGAATTTGGCAATATAGTCAGAAGCCCAGAGGTGATGATGCCCTGTCTGCTGAACGCAGAGCCATTCATGCAATCATTCAGCAGAAGCCTACCAGTTTTGTCATCAGTAAACCTGGTAGATGAATCAAATACTGAATACAAACTCTAGAGAGCATCTTTAACTTCACTATACAGGAAGAGAGAGAGATAGACAGAGAGAGAGAGAGGGAGAGAGAGAAAGAGAGAGAAATGCTTGGAGAAGGACTTCCTTATCAGTAGTTTCGGCTTTCCGATTAATCTTCCTTTGTGCCCATAATGCCCTTGTGTACTGTTATCTTTAAGAGTGTAAGCTGGAGGTATTCCTGCAGGATGATTAAATTGGTCACATTTCCCTCTCTTAGCCTCCTTTGAAAGATACAAAGACAAAAGTAATTGCTGCAGAGTAAGACAGACACTTCTGAGTTTCTTAGTAAGTGCATTATCCGTGTCTTTTACTTTCTGTGTTCTGATACTGACATTTGGGCTCTTACTGACTGGAGGACTGCCTGTTTCAGGGCCAATTCCTAGGCACAGTCAACAATTTGCCCATGAGGATGGATTTCAAATTCAAGCCAATCAATCCATAGCCTATATTCTCAATTACCTTCTGTATAGGTTCTCATCTTCTGGGCTATTATCCCTCAGCTCTAATCACTCCAGGGCTAAGTACCAGACAAGTGGGGACAACTCCGTGTCCTAGAGACTCTCAAAATTATTCAACCAAGGCAATGATACACCTGCATACTCTGCTTCTCTCGTCCTTTCCCACAGAAACTAGAAAAACCATTACTCTTTCTATACCCCCCTCACCTCCTTCCTCCTGTGTTTCTGCATGTAGCCCTCTATGATGTGGCGTGCTACTTCCTCTTAAAAACTAGGAGTAGCAAACTGTCATTTCATTGGCAGTTGGCCAGTTGTCGCCTGATCTGCTGGCCTCGCCATACCTAAATAATATCAACCAAGTAAAACAGGGAAAGCATGCCACGGGGCAGGGGTGCCCAACATTTTGACTTCCCTGAGCCACATTGGAAGAAGCATCATCTTGGGCCAAACATAAAATACACTGACACTAGTAATAGCTGATGAGCTAAAAAATAATCACAAAAGAAATCTCATAAGGTTTTAAGAAAATTTACAAATTTGTGTTGGGCCACATTCAAAGCCACTCTGGGCAGCAGGTTGGACAAGTTTGCTATACGGAGTGGCAAACCACAGAAGGCCATATCTTGAGGTGTGGTTTTTCCATGAGACTTTCTCTGACCTCATCAACTTACAATGAACTTACCCTCTTACAAACATCCAGCATTATTGCCTATATCTATTATTTGACATTTAAACATATGTTATTTCACAATATGTTACTTCACACATGTGTTACTTCACAATGTTTAAATTTCTGTGCGTGATCTTGTTCTTCTAACCAAAATAGAAATTTCCTTGGGATATAATTCCTCAAGTGTATACTTATTAGTATCTCCCAACAAGAACTAAGAAAAAATGAACAGATGAACAGAGAAATAACTTACTAAATTTGACCCTAAACTCACAACAATCTTACTTTTATTTTATTTTCTGAAATTTCTCTTTGCAGATCACTTTGTATGACTATGATGAGCTCAAAATAGCAATATTGGCTAAGTGTCCTTTTTAACCAAATAAATTTATATGCCTAATAAATACTGAATTATTTCTCTGGACTTACAATTACATATGTTTGTCTTGAGCACTCCTAGCTTCTTTGTTGTCTGCAGGAATAAGAAAGTAATATTTGCTGCTGGTAAAGACACCTGTTTTGCATTCAGATAGACCTTGTTTAAATATCAGCTCTACTACTTATTAGCTGTGTCTTTAAATAAGGTACTGAGATTTTTATTTTATTTTAAAGATTTTCTTTTCTTTCTTTCTTTCTTTCTTTCTTATGATTATTAAATTTATTGGGGTGACATCAGCTAGCAGAATTACATAGGATCCAGGTGTACAATTGTACAATACATCATCTATGTGTTGCATCATGAGCTCATCACCAGAAGAATACTGACTTTTTATTTTTTAGAGATTTATTTGATTGTTTTTGACAGAAAGAGAGACAGGAAGCAAGACAGAGAGAGATAGAGAGAGAAGAGGGAGGGCCCAGAGACGTCTCCATAGCACATCATTAGTTTTCAACACGGTTTCATTTCACACAGATGGGCATGGGGCCATGCAGGGCAGGAACCAAGTCAGGGGCCTCCTGCATGGGAGCCACGCCCCCATGAACCATGGGCCTCCCACATGGGAAGCACACCCCAGTTCAGCATATAGATCCACATGGGCTGGGCCAGGACCTAATCCTCAGATCCCAGGGCTGCAAAGCAAGTGCTCAAAGCACTGAACCATCCCCAATACTAACTTTTTATTTTTATTTTATTTTACTTATTTATTTATTTTATTGTTTTTGACAGAGAGAGAGGGAGAGAGATTCAGGGACACAGAGAAGGGGAAGGGCTCAGAACAATCTCCATAGCTGCACATAATTGTTTTTTCCACATAGTTTCATTCCACAGGCATGGGGCTGCACAGGGCAGGAATTGGGCCAGAGTCTCACCCCAGTGAGAACCAAATTGGGGGCACTCCCCAGTTCAGCTTATGGGTCTGCACAGGCCGGAGCTGGGATTCGATCCTCAGTCCCCGGGGCTGCAAAGTGAGCTCTCAACCCACTGAGCCATCCTGCCTTCCCAATACTGAATTTTGTAAAGATTTATTTTTATTGTTTTTGACAGAGAGAAAGAGAGAGAGAGAGATATATACAGAGACAGAGACAGAGAGAAGGGGGAGGGCCCCGAACAGTCTCCATAGTTGCACATCATTGGTTTTTCCATATAGTTTCATTCTACAGGTGTGCGCGGGGCTGCACAGGGCAGAAACTGGGCTGGGGTCTTGCCCCGGTGAGAACTCAACTGGGGGCACTCTCCAGTTCAGCATATGGGTCCGCACGGGCCGGTGCCAGGATTTGATCCTCGGTCCCCAGGGCTGCAAAGTGAGCACTTAACCCACTGAGCCATCCAGGCTTCCCCACCAATACTGAATTTTTAAAACATTTTTTTTAAAATTTATTTTATTGTTTTTGACAGGGAGAGAGATACAGAGACAGAGACAGGGAGAAGGGGGAGGGCCCAGAGCAGTCTCCATAGTTTCACATCATCGGTTTTTCCACATAGTTTCATTCCACAGGTGTGTGTGGGGCTGCACAGGGCAGGAACTGGGCCGGGGTCTCACTGGGAACTAAATTGGGGGCACTCCCAAGTTCAGCATATGGGTCTGCATGGGCTGGGGCCAGGATTCGATCCTTGGTCCCCAGGGCTGCAAAGCGAGCACTTAACCCGCTGAGCTATCCCGGCTTCCCCCCAATAGTGAATTTTTAGAGCCTCAGTTTTCTCACCTGTTAATTGAGGATAACAATACCTATCCTAAAAAGATTTTTTAATAAGGAATATATGTATAAAGTTATTACTGCAGTACTAGCATATAGTAGATGCTCAATAAATAGTATGATTATATATCTTGTTTTGTCTGAGATACTATGTTTATTCCTATTATTCTAACATAACTATTAGAAACACCTCTTTTCTGACAAAGTTTTAAGTTAGACAATAAATTGCCCTATCAACAAGCGTATTTTTAAATTTTTTTATGCTTATGAATAGTTAAATATATGGGACGTAAATCTATGTAAGAATGAACACATGATTATGTTGGGGCTATTCATTAGTCCTTTCTGTTAAAGTTCACCCGATCCATTTGTCTCATTGCTGAGTAGCAGAGTATGGTATAGGGGCCCTAGCACAAATCTAGGAGCCAGACTGCATGGGCTTGAATCCAAGCTCAGCCACATCCCACCTGTGTAACCTAAGAAATCCATTTACCTATTTTGTCTCTGTTTCCTCAGCAGTAAAGAGAGAACAATGAAAATACTACTTTTATCATAGGGTATCATGAAGCCAAAATCAATAAGTATATGTAAAAATGGTTGAGTGCTTAGCACATAGCAAGCTCTCTGTAACTGTGAGCTCAATTATTGGCATCCAAGCTGAAATCAGCTTGATTTTAATTTCTGTGAGTTGTCACTGGTGGAGAAAGCAACCCTAACACTGCCTTTAGTTCAGCTATTATGTCTACATTAATGCCTTAGATGAAAAAGTTCGAGAGGAACTTTGTTCAGTATCATGTGTGATGTTTCAGGATGTATGTATATTTTGATAATGTTATGGACTGAATTGTGTTCCCCCCAAATTCACATGTTGAAGTGAAGACTCCTGATGTGACTATAGTAAGAGGTAGAGTCATTAAGGGGGTAAATGAGGGGCTCCAATCCTGGTGTTCTT
>PVKE010031833.1:0-18822 GCA_004027555.1 Craseonycteris thonglongyai
CCACTAGAGGTGGTATATCTTCCTGGCCCACTGATGTTGTTTGACCAAATGACTTACTTTGTCCAATACACTGTGGGTAGAAATGACAATATGCCTGTTCTGTAACAAGGCTTTAAAAGGCATTTCATGTTTCTACTTGCTCTCCCTTTACCTCTTCCATCAACATCAAAAGAACCTGACTTGTCTTGCTTGTTGGACCAGAGGAAATGAGACATACATGGGAGCTAGCCTTGCCCTAATCAGTTTGAGCCACATCCAGCTCATCCCAGGCTGGATAAGTCAAAGCCCAGCTCATCTGCAGATGTGGGAAGAGGAATATTATGATGAGACCAGTGAATTTTATCTCTGATCTTGATTCCAAAAATCTTCAATAAATGTCCCAAAATTACATTTTGTTTTATGTGGCTAAATTCCTGTCAAAGATGGAAAAGAAACTGGGATTGTGAACAGGCTAGAGTGGGCTTTAAAGAGATGCAGCCCACATGAGTAAAAGGAATAGCCAAAACCAGGTGACAAATGAAAAAAAATCAAGCTTTGATTTTGATAAACATATTCAAGGTAAAAAGCATAATTTGGTGACCCAATTTAATGACTTGACAAATTCTGGCTATAACTTATAATCTAACATGCCCAAATGGCTACCAAAAATTCTTACTTCTTTCTACAAAATACGTTCTTTGGTTATCATAACTGTATTGCTGGGGAAAACATTAGATAATTAGATTTGGTGACAATAGGGCAGAACTATTATGCAGTAATTTAGCATGCTTCTGCAGAATACACACCAAGTATAAGAATTCAGTATTTCAAGGGCTGAAATCTCTTGCAGAGTTTTAGGGTGAATATGTGTAGAGACAGAGAAAGAATTGAAATAACTGAGGAAAGAAGAAAACTGAGTCAAATATCTACCAACTCTATTTGTTCCTCAGTTACTACTGACCAACATTTTGGAATAAAGGACAAATAGCTAAAAGAAAGAAGTCAAAAGTGAAAAGAATACGAGAGAGAGGTTAAGACATTGAGGAATGCTCCAGGCAAATATAAACAAACTTGGCACATGGTTCAAATAAGTATTTACTGTTACTGTTTAAAACTGGTCAAAAAATTGAAGTGCCCAAAAAAGTGGAGTGGGACCACTGGCTCTTTATCTCCGTAGTGTCAGATGAGCGAGCACCTATCAGTTTTCCCTCCATAGACTCATTGAGGAGAGATAAATCCAGCCAGCCCCAGAGGTTCATCCCCACCGTCACCTCCCTGCTCTCCCTTTCAGTTGGCTGTGAGAGCTGAGTGAGAAGCTAGCTCAGCAGGGTAGTTCAATGAAAGAGTACGTTGACTTTCAAAACTGAGCTCCAGAGACTTCTCTTTCTACCAAAGGAATTTTCTTCACCAGGAATCTCCATTGTTACACAATCACAGAGCTGTTCCCTGCCCTCTTTTGCTATAAATATTTGAAGCATTATAAGGGAAGAGTCCCTCTTCACTAGAATCCGGTCAATGCAGCCTTTGATTCATCTAGCTCAGCCTCAGCATTCTCCTGAATGGGATCATGAGGGCTGGGGAGGGGAACGGAGACTGAAAAGGAAATAGATGAATTAACCAATGAATACGAACACCTTCAGTCATGAGATGTAAAAGTACAAATCAGGGTATTGCATGTGTTCTACCCCATTTCTGCTCGGAAGGCTTTTTTCCCCATAAACTATAAGGCGTATTTGCAGTGGCAATACGAGCAATAGAGAGCAGCTGTAAATACAGATGCAGGTTTGCTTGCCTGCCACTCACCTCCTGCTGTTCAGCCCAGTTCCTAACATTCCACAGACCAGTACCGTTCCATGGCCTGGGGGTTGGGGACCCCAGCTTATATGCCTGTTAAATACCTACTATATGAATAGCACTGTGCTAAGTGCTTGGAGGATATCATGCTGAGATAAGCACCATCATTAAATAAGTCTAGTGTGAGCAAAAATGTAATCGCATAAAATGATTCTATCAACCTAAGATGATTTCTTAAGAGGATCTAAGAGCTCCAAAGTGGTTCAAACAAGGACAGAAATTTTGGTGTAGTGTGTTCATAAAAGTTTAATGATTGATATTGGATGTGAGGGAGACAAACACAAAATTCCAGTATACTCAGTGCTCCTTTGAGAATGTAATAAAGCATTTGAATTTACAGGGATCAGATTTGTACATACGATAAATAAATAATCTGTTCATTTAATTTAGCTTTTCTTCAAGCACTGTTACCCACCTGTTAATTTGGAACTATTGTGATAGTACCATTTTTGGTGTTTACACAATGAAGCATGAGTATCAGAAACAGCATTTCGATTCAAAGTCCTTGAACTGAAAGTGGTAGCACCAACATTCAAGTGAATATCTGAACATAAAAATTTTAATGTTTTCAACTTATTTTTTATTATTTGCTTTCTCTCAACTGCACCAGCAGTAATTAAGAACACATCATATTCCTGCAACCATGAAAGTTCTTGCCACCAGATTGACACCTGAAACAGGCCCCACAGACAAGGAGGATTGCTCTTTACTCTACAAAGGCCACATTACAGGTCAGAGACCGAGTTAGGAATATACCAGGAAAATGCCAACATGCACGCTCACCGGATCCTCAATGACATTAGTAATAGAACAGAAACAAGAAAATATACAAGCACTGTCTGAAAAAAAATCCAGCCTATTGTCAATATAACAAAAATGGTTACATGGCTGGATACTTTCCAAACAGCCCTCATTTAACAGGCAAATTGGCTGATAATGTTGTCTGAAATGATTCAATGTTAAATTTATTTATCAATCATACAGGGATGGAAAGTGAGCTGATTCTGGGTGGTGAGCATAATGCGATGTATAGACAATGTAATGTAGAATTGTACACCTGGAAACAATGTAATTGATATCAATTAATGTCACAAATTTTTTTGTTAAATTTAACAAAAAAAAAAGAAAGAAAGAAAGAAAAGAAAACCAGAGGTGAAAGATGAAACTTCTCAGCTACATTCTAAGACAAACTAAATTCAAGATGGGTACAAGTGGCTTTGCTTTTCTAGATTTGATTTCTTATTGATCTGAGGAAAATTAACTGGATGATTTCCAAGGTTGTCAAAGCTACAATAATGTAAAAAAAATAAAGCACAAATGAAAAGAGTGAGGAAACGAAATTTAAAAAAAGATTACATATATATATTATATAGAGAGAAAGAGATTATATATTATATATATATACACATTATATAAATGTGTATATACATGTATATATGATATAAGTATATATGATATAAGTATATATGTATATATATGTTATATATATATATATATATATATATATATATATGAAGGAAGAGAAAGGACTCAAGAAAATGAGGGAAAGGGTAAAAGAGAGGAGGAAGAAATAATTTTCTTCTAATACATTTAGAGTTTACAAGTGTTGTCTATATAATTATTTTCATTATGTAATTTGTTATGCTTCTTTAATCTCATCATTTACTTTTGTTCTAATTTTATTGTTTGAGAGAGAGAGACAGAGAGAGAGAGAAGCTGAGAGCGAGAGAGAAGGTGGGAGGGCCCAGAGCAGTCTCCTTAGTTGTACACCATTAATGGACTTGGTTTCATTTCCTGCAGGTGAATGTGGGGCTGCATGGAGCAGAAACCTAACCGGGAGCCTCCCGCATGGGAGGAAAGAACCTTTGCCATCAAGCCATCTCGGTGGTTACCAATTGAGCCAGAGTTCATCATATGGGATTGCATGAGTCGGGGCCGGGGCCAGGAACCAAACCCTGGACCTCATGATTGCGGTTGTGAGGCAAGTGCTCAAGCTCTGAGCTAACTTGGCAGCACCCTCATCACGAATTTTAGATTGCATGGTCTAAGACACAAACCCAAAGCCTATAACCCAACTCACAGTGACAAAATGTAGTTGGTATAGTGGAGAAGAACCCAGGCATTTCTTGTCAAAATTTTATCTCAAACAATAACTGAAGTTAGAAAGTTGAGTCATGCTAGTTACTATTCATCAGAAATGTGTTTTTATCAACCCTGCTTTATTTCTTTTTTATTTTGCTTTACTTGGACCATTAACCCAATTTATATTTGGTCCTAACCACAGAAAAGTTTCCCTCTGTCACCTGCTAGTCTTTTTATTCACCAAGTAGCACATCACTACATACTGTTGTCTTCTCCTTTAAAAAATATCCAATTGCTCAGAAAAGACAATAAAATATGTCTTTATTTAAAATGTCTAAAATGTTTGTGCAGTCTGTGAACACCATTACTGAACCATGTACAGACAAAACTAGCATTCTTTCATTCCTCAATTAAGCAAGAACTAATGTAAATATAAAAGAACCCTGAATTCTGACAATATATATTAGCATCAGACTGGACTGCCCAGCTTACTACCATGAAGTCTCAGTGAAATCACTAGTTTGGCAAACACCTATCTCAGCTCCCTCACACAGGAGTTCATAGGCAATGACTAATACATGACACAAACAAAGAAATCCCCAAATATACGGTATGTGTTTAGTGTACCATGCACAATTTAAAATGTATATCATACATATTACATATTATTACATATACATTTGTATATAATACATAAATGTTCTAAAAATAAGTGTGTTCTGCTTTTATACCAGAAACTATAAAGAATGCTATGATAAATAAAGCACCATTTCTATAGTCAAGGAATTTACAAATTGGTTAGAGACAAGATGCAGGATTACTTTTCTATATAAAGTATTAATAAAAATATGTTTACATTTATTGATGATTCACTATATACCAGCCACTTTTGTACAAATTTATAGGTATTGAGTTATTTCATTCACACAATAATCATATGGTAGGTGCCATTATTAAATCCAATTTATAAATAAGAAAACTGAAGCTTAAAATTAGCTTATATTTGTAAGAGGATTTTCATAAGCTTCATGGTAGCCACAAAGCAAAAACCTACAGTAGATACACAAATGATAAAGAGAAAAGAATCGAAGCATACTACTATGAAAATTATCAATTCACAAAAAAGATGAGAAAAGAGAAAAAAAAACAACAAGAAAACTACTAAACATCCAGAAAACAAATAATAGGATGTCATTAATAAGTCTTTACCTATCAATAATTACTATAAATGTAAATAAATTAAATTCTCCAATCAAAAAGCATAGAGTAGTTATATGGATTTAAAAATATGATCCAACTATATACCGCCTACAAGAGACTCATTTCAGCTTTACGGACATATAAGCTTAAAGTAAAGGGATGGGAAAAGATATTCAATGCAAGTAGAAACCAAAAGAAAGCTGTGGTAATCATACTTATATCAGACAAAATAGACTTTAAGCCAAAAAATGGTAACAGAAGGCAGAGGTCAGTATCTAATAATAAAAGAATAATTCATCAAAAGAATATAGCAATCATAAATATTCATAAACTCAACATCAGATCACCTAAACATATTAAGAAAATCAAATAGATCCAAAGAAAGAATTATACAAATATACAATAATAGTAGGAGACTTTAATACACCACTTCAAACAACAGATAAATCATCCAAAAAGAAAATTCACTAGGAAATATTGGACTAGAACTGTATACCAAATAAACCTAATGAACAAACACAGAATGTTCTATCCAACAGCAGCATGATTCATGTTCTTCTGAAGCTTACATAGAACATTATCCATGATAGATTGTATTATAGATCACAAAACAGTCTTAACAAAGGTAAGAAAAAGGAAAAAATATCAAGTTTTGTCTTCCCCAACTATAACAGTATGAAACTTGAAATCATTAACAAGAGGAAAATTAAATTTTACCAGTATGTGGAAATTAAGCAACACACTACTGAACAATCAATGAGTAGCACTAGAAGTCCTAGCCAGGGCAATTAGGTGACAAAAAATAAATAAATAACAGTGATGATGGAAAAAAAGAAAGTAATATTGTCTGTCTGCAGATAATATAATCTTATATAGAAAATTCTAAGAACTCCACTAAAATTAACTGTTAGAACAAATGAATAATTCAGGACAGCTACAGAATACAAAATCAACACACAAAAGCCAACAAACTATCTGAAAAAGCAATAAAGAAAACAATAACATTTATAAGAGCATCAAAAATAATAAAATATTTAAGAACAAATTCAAGCAAGTAGAAAGATATGTACAATAAAAATTATAAGACATTAATGAAAGAAACTGAAGATACAAGTAAATGGGAAGATACTTTGTATTAATGGATTGAAGAACTAAAATAGCTAAAACACCTATACTACCTAATGCCATCTCTATATTTAATGCAAGCCCTATCAAAGTTCCAGTGAGATATTTCACAAAAATAGAAAAACAATCCTAAAATTTGTTTGGAACCACAAACAACCCCAAATTCAATGCAACCTTGAAAAAGAAGAAAAAAACTGGAGGCATCACACTTCTTGATTTTAAACTTTATTACAAAGCTATAGTAACCAAAACAGTATGCTATGGGCATAGACGCAGACACATAGACCAATGAAGCATAATCAAGAGCCCAGAGGAATACTCAATTTTAAAAAGCAGTCCCTTCAATAAACAGTGTTAAGAAAAGTTGGTATCCAAATGTAAAAAGAAATAAAATTGGACCCCCATCTTATACTGTATACAAAAATTAATTCAAAATGGATTAAAGACTTAAAGGTAGGACCTGAAGCAGGAAAACTACTAGAAGAAAACATAAGGGAAAACTGCTTGATACCGATTTTGGTGATGATATTTTTGTATATAATACCAAAAACACAAGCAATATCAGCAAAAATAAAAAGTGGAACTACACAGACTAAAAATTCTGCACAGCAAAGAAAACCATTTACAAAATGAAAAGTCAACCTACTGAACAAGAGAATATATTTGCAAATCATATATCTGATAAGAAATTAATATCCAAAATAAATTTAAAAACTCATACAACTCAATAGCAAAAAAAGAAAAATGCTTAAAAAATGGGCAGAGGACTAAAATAGACAGCTTCCCAAAGGAATACAAACAAATGACCAATGTTACATAAAAGAATGCTCAACATCAGAGAAAAAAAAATACAATGAGATATCACCTTAGACCTAGTTAGAATGTCTATTATCAAAAAGATAAGAGACAACAGTATTGGCAAGGACATGGAGAAAAAAAAACCCTTAGTCACTGTTGGTGGGAATGTAATTGGGTGCAGGTTCTACGGAAAACAATGTGGAGGTTCTTCCAAAAATTACAAATAGAACTACCATACGCTCCAGCAATCCCACTTTTGGATACATACCCAATAGAAAAGAAATCAGGATATTGAAGAGATAGCTACACTCCCATGTTTATTGCATTGTAGAATTATCCACAACAGCCAAGACATGAAAACACTTAAGTATATCCATTGACAGATGAATGGATTTTTATTGAACCATAAAAAAGAAAGAAAATCCTGCCTTTTCCAACAGCATGGATGAACTTTGAGAGCAATATGCTAAGTGAAATAAGTCAGATAGAGAAATACAAATACTGTATGTTCTCACTTATATGTAGAATCTAAAAAGCCAAACTAAGAGAAGTAGTGAGTATCATGGTGATTGCTAGGACTGGGAGTGGGGGACACGGGGAGATGTTGACAAAAGTACAGACTTCCAGCTATAAGATGAATACGTTCTAGAGATCTAATGTACATCACAGTGACTATAATTAACAGTATTATATACTTGAAAGTTGTTAGGAGAGTAAACCTTAAATACTCCATACTCCATACTCCACCATACTCCACCCCCCAAAATGGCACTTATGTGAGGGATTAAAAGTGTTAACTTTATTGTGCTTATCATTTCACAATATATATGTGTATCAAATCAGCATATGTATACCTTAAATATACTTGTGTTATAGGTCAGTAATATCTCAATAAAACTGGAATAAATAAATAAATAAGAAAAATGGGACTTAGGACAGTTATATACATCACACAACACATAAAAGTCAAAGTCAGAATTCTATATTCTATATTAACCACTATTTTATATGGCATCAATACAACAACACACACACACACACACACAGAGGCATAAATAATAATAATAATAAGTTAATTGAAAAAAAAAACAGGATAAGCAAGGGCACAAGATAGTCAATAATTAATTAGCAAATGAGTGGGGCAAACAATTTAGGGTTGAGGATAATCTAACATTTGATGATTGCCTGCTACACATTTCAGACTTTTGTAATCCTGAGCCAAGAGGCTACATATTCATGCCTTATACTGTGGGTTTTACACCAACGGTTTAATGTTTGATTACCACCTTCTTTATGCATAACTTCAATGCCTTATTCCATAAAATAAATCTCATGTGTCGATTTTCCAGGACCTAAAATTTAGGTCATTGCTCATTAGCACATTGGAGATTTTTATCAAAAACATTCTCTTAAAAGCTTTTGCATCTCAAAAGGGAAGATAAGAGCCCATTCAAAGCATAATTTCTCTGTTTAGATCCAACTGGAACTCTCTCTATAACAGTTCATCCTAGAACAGTAATCACAGAGGAGTTTATGCCACATACATTCACTGAGATCTACAATTGAAACAGCAAACATTCTGTTATTTTCCATGTAAATCTACCACCTATTCAAAGCCAAGTATTGTATTTGGCTTGACTAAGGTCTTATCAAATAGAATCCTTATATTGTGTCTTAGGAGCACAGCAAGGCATGAAAACCTGCAGTAACTTTAGCTCTGAAATACTCCAGGATATTGAAATTGTAATTATTTAAATGCTCTCATTTTTCCAATATGAAATAGGGTGCATAAGGAAATGGAAATTTTAATTCACTGAGAAGAGCCTTATTAGCTTTGCAGAAAAGATCTGAAGGTCTGTGTAGGTTTGAGCATCATGCTCTGATCTACCAGGCTACACTGGCAGATCATTAAATAAACCCATCAGCCATTGATTTTGTTGGCCTCAAAGAAGTGAGCAGTGGCCCTGCCCTGGCTAAACCAATAATCAACTCTTGAAACTGACATAATTCCTCAGAGCCACTATCTCATCACAACATTTCTAGCAACCTCCACTACTGAAGAGGGCTCTGAACACTTTTCTCTAGTGTCTAAGCCCACATTCTCCTTTATGGACCACTTCAAGCCCCACCCCATACACAAAGGGGTCCATTGCTGCCACACTTCTGAAACCCACTCTACTCTAGATCTCTGGGATATTTGTTTTGTGCATCTCTTACCTTGGTTCTGAGCATGGGGTTCCTGTCTTCTTGTACTAGATACCTTTTCATGTGCATATGTTTTATTTCCTAACTAGACACAGCAGATAGCATGAGGCAGTGAAAGCCTATGATAGTACAAACAAGGGCTTTGAAGATGCACAGAGCTAAGTTCAAATCCCGACTTCACAACTACGCACATTTCTTAACATAGCTGAGCACCAGTTTCCTCTTCTCTAAATAAGCCAAGAAGAGTTATTATAAGGAAAAAATTAGAAATAAATGTAAAGTACCTTGTGTAGCACAAGCAGCACGTGCACACACAGTCATATATTAAAAGCAGAACATACCCTATCTGAGCACAAGATGTTTTTGCTGGGAATTCCTTTGCACCCTTCAGCTCACCTAGGACAGTGATTTGCATGTTTTAGGCACTCACGGCTTCACAGCATTCACTTTTAAGCAGAATATGTTTTAAATGTTGGCTTATTAGACGCTAAGCAGTATAGTTAGATCCTTATTAGAATATTGATGCCATTTCTCATGAGAAAATATGATTATGAGGCCCCAGTATACTTTTGCGACCCTGGGGGAATTGTCTGGGCTAAGCTGATAAATAGCACTCTCTAGGTCTGTAATAGTCGGGCAAGTTCATAGTCAACACTTTTATTTTAAGATTTCACAGATCTCACATTCCCCCTCTGCAAGTATATTTTATATTCCTGTTTCATTTATTTCCTAAGCTACTTCACTAGAACAAAGATATTAAAAGAATTTTCTTTTTTAATCAGACCAAAAGTAACAGAATCTAGATGAGCATTTTTCTAAGGAACAGAGCTGGCAGAAATAGTACCTTAGGCCTGCACAGAGTTTTAAAATCACAATCAAGGTTAGAGTTAGGATGACTTTGATTTCAAGTGACATGAAACCAATTGAACCAAAAAAGGTGGAGAAGGAAACTTTTTATAAGGATTCTTGGTATACTCATGAGGCCCAAGGTCGGTGGAGCAGCTCAAATCAGTTCTTTAAATGCCAGCATTTCTCTCCATTTCTTATATCTCATCACTTCTACCCCCTCAATATCACTCACTCAGCCTCACTTCCACACTTTCGACTGCCTTCCCTGCCTCTCTTATTCACATATGGCAGTAAACTTGGCCACCAGCAGCTCTGAAACAGCACATCGTACAGCCTCAGTTATCAGACAGCCATTGAAGGTATTTCCCAGCTTCAGTCCAAAGTCTTAAAGCAACATTCTAATTGGCCTGTTTATGATGAGGTGCCCAAATTAGAACTATGAACTGGGACCAGTGAATAAAGTTCCATTGCCCAAAATGGCTGCCCCATGACAACCACAGAAGTGGAGATAAATCAGAAAAGGAACAGAAGGGATCTAGGCGGGAGAAACAAGGTGGATTTGGCCTTAGGTAGTTCTCACCCCTCCAATAGGAGGCCGTTTTGGTAGTTCCTCATCTGTTTCATTTTGCAATAAAATAGAATTCCCAAATGTCTTTACCAGTAACTAAGGGAGTGTCAGTCACCCTAACGGGACACTGTGATCATATGTTCATGCAGATATTGTCAATTCTAAGGCGCAGTGAAGAATTCCTGACTCAATAAAATATAAAAACAAAGACTAAATAATTGATTAAAACCTAGTGATTGTTACATAAATTCATGCTATTTCAATAAAATATTCTGCAGCCCCTAAGATTATGCTTTTAAAGAAAATAGGATGATTTGCTCACACTAAAAACTTCAGTGAAAGAACAAGTATAGAACTTATATATGCAATATGTTAAACATTTTGATAATTATATATCAATATATATCAATAATTATATCTGGATGTCAGAATTATGATGAATTTTATTTTCCTCTTCATCTCCTTTCCATATTTTCTAGATTTCTTTTACCAAAGTATGTATTATTTCATAACCATAAAATTAAAGGGGTAATAAGTTTAGTAAAGGGCTCATTAAAGATGAGCTGAGGGTCAGAGAGCTATGGTTCAGGAGCCCTGCTATTTTTTAGAGTTCTCTTGGTGGGCAATTAGTCTGTGGTGAACCCAGAAAAGATTTGCCAGAAAAGGTACTAAATTGTTGGGGGTGAAGGGAATGATAAAGGAGAGTGGGAAGTCTGAAAATCAATCAACCCCCCAGCCTAAGTCTCATGTACATGCAGGTATTCTCCCTTCACACGCATGCTGTGACCCAGCCTGCTACATAGACATTGTTATTCCAAAGTCTCTTTTATTCATTAATCTCATGTGGGCTTTTTATGCTATTTCCCCATTGAAACAAACAAACAAAAAATGTTTAAATATTCACCTGCTTTCTTTTTTGGTAGAAGCCATAACCACCTCACTCTACGCAAGCCTGTTCACAGAACCAGATCATGGAACCTGTGTTAGACCAGCTGCAATAAAGATGAAGGGCTGGGCCAGCCACGTCTAGTGAACATTTATCACTGGCTTTACAGTTCCCTAACTTAAGTATCCTAAAGATGAGACACTTCTTTGTGGGCTGATCTGGCATGAAGATGGGTAGTATCAGCTTAACTTTTAACAAGAAAATAAAAATCAAAACTACAAGCTCCTAAATTCTGTAAGTCAGTAAATTTCAAGAGAACACTTGTAATGTATGATCCAAGTCAGTTTTGATAATCATAGAGTCCTACACCCTGATAGAGTGAACATTTAAATTATGAAGACTCTTCACATTTACTAGGATGGACATTCAGGTGACTTTTGTCTTCCCCTATCTTTCAAACTGGGGAAAATCTGAGAGCCAGGTCAATTACACTCTTCTCTGAACAGCTAAAACAGCTTTTAAAAATACTGTTGTCACTTTGTCAGCTCAAGTGGAGAGAAGCAAAAATATGACTTGAGAGTCTCAAAAGGTGTTAGGCAGCAGGTTAGGTTGAAATTAAATTCCATTTGCTGGTATTCCATGTAACACCCTTTAGAGAGCAAAAATGTTCAATTATCTTTATTAGTGTTAGATTTTTGGTTCAAAATGGAGATTAAGTTAAGAAAAAATATCAAATGTGATGTTCTACAAGCTCTTTAAATGCAAGATTCTCAGTCATGTGCTTCAGTATCTGATCTGGCCTCCCAGCTCCAGAGTCTGTCTGAAACTAACCTGTTGAGTTTGTTGTCATTGAACTAGTTTTTATAAGGCTACTTTCATCATGCCAACCCTTTGCTTAGGAAACAAGCAAAGGGTTGTTTCCAAAAGCATCATAGTTTTTGAAACAAATCTTGATTTCTCTAATCAGCTCACAGGGACCTCAAAGTCCAGTCTAACCCTGCCTGGCCCACCAGCTGCTGAAAACCACCTAGTTCCCCCACCTCATCTAGCCATTCTTTGTACTGGTCCCCCACACTCTAAGCATCAAAATGTATCCTCAGTGCCTCATTAAGCCTTCTCTCATCTTTATTTATTTATTTTTTAATCTTTGTTTTTATTTTTTATTTTTTTTTAAGATTTATTTTCTGGTTTTGATAGAGAGAGATACAGAGACAGAGAGAGGGCCCAGAACAGTCTCCATAGTTGCACATCATTGGTTTTTTCTCACAGTTTCATTCCGCAGGTGGGCACGGGGCTGCACAGGGCAGAAACTGGGCCAGGGTCTCACCCTGCCTAGTGAGAACCAAACTGGGGGCACTCCCCACTTTAGCATATGGGTTTGCACAGGCCAGGACTGAGATTCGATCCTCAGTCCCTGGGGCTGAAAAGTGAGCACTTAACTCACTGAGCCATCCTGGCTTCCCCTACTCTCATCTTTAAACCTTCATTGATATTTCCAGTCTATACAAGCCTCTCCCATCTCTGAATTCCTGCCATATGTATGATCCTGACAAATACCATTCGCTGAAAATCCACTATAGGCTAGATTCTGTACCTGTTATTTTGCCAATATCTTTTTTCATCTCCAGAAGGACCTTGAAAGATAATCATTATTACCTTATTGCACCATCAATGAGGGAACCTTAACTCAATTTAGTTCCTGCAAAAACATGAGCTCTATGGAACCAGCACCATGTCATCGTCAGCTTCTCGCTACCTAGTGACTGGTGCCCGATAAGTAGTTTTTTGCTCACAAAACATTACCATATTTGTAAGTGGAAAAGCTGAATGAAGTTCAGACCTGAATCTGTCTCCAAACATCATGGCTTTATGGGCACATACAGACAGAGACAGAAAGTGATATATCACCCTGGCAAGGATTCACAATACCGGTCGATCATTTGCTATTACTCAGGGCAAAGAACTCCAAGACCACACCTTTAACTGAGCAGCACGGTAGCAAGGTCAGAGGCATGAGCAACTACATCACACACTCCCCACAACAGCCTCCATAAACACATACTACAAGTGAGAGCACTGTGCTGGCTGTGCAAGTGCCACACCACAGGGTGAGTCTCCTAGCCCCCAGCAGTCCCTTCCAACTGCCCTGCCATTCTCAAGCCCCTCCTACACAGAAGTGTTGTTGCTCCTGTAAAATGATAGTAAAGTTAGCCAAAGGAGCCTCATATATGCACATATATACTTAGGGTCCAACACCCCCAAAGGGATTCAGGCAATGAATATATTAATACTATACTCAGCTTTAATATTTACATCAAGTCACAGAGGTGACTGAACTATCCTCTGATATAATAAAATGCAGAGGATTCCTATTAGGAGACCAGTTTGTTTTCATTGGCACTATCCATTTCTGACAAACTATGCATGCTAGGTCTTTGCTATCTGAGGGTCTGGATGCCCAGGTATTGTGATAAAAGGTACAAATACTCACTCATGTGACTTTTAAATCATGTCATCTCCAAGTGAAATTAAATTATGAAAAATTAATGTCCTATATAACTCCTTTAATTGAAGGGCAAATCAAAATCATATGCCTTTTTTTTTTTTTTCAACTCAACAAAGAGAAGAATTGACTAGGCCTAGAGCCCTGTGTTTTAATTTAACGTGATACCTGTGAGATCCTAGAACGTTTCTTTCATCTGGCACCTTGACTCATGGCACTCACCCTAATAAATATTTTCTTATTAAAAATGATCCTTGTCCAGTATTCATGAATGTGTTAATTATACATCCTCAATTTAACTATATAGAAGCATTGAATTAAGAACAATGAAAGAGTGTGTCGGACTTAGTTCTATTTCTCAACATTTGGGAATTAAGAAGACTGCGCAACACTTCATTAGTTATAGGACTCTAAGGGGACCGAACCTAAGAGAGGTGTTCCAATGAGGAAGGAGAGAATAATACATTTCTGCCTGCCTAACTTACGGGAATAGCCCAAGTTCCTCCGAGCTTAAGTTTAACTTGTTTACATATTGAGTTCAACCATTCTAAATATGAAAAGACTCCCTTCATCTTGCTATGTACTTTACTTAATCTGAAGTTCTATATTTAGCTCTCTCCCCTACTAGACTCTGTGCTCTGAGAGGAGAGGATGTTTCCTCACCTTGGGGTGTCCTGCTTCCCTGCCCTGTGTGAGTACCACGCACACGCCTCTTAGTTAAACAAGTGGGCAGCTGAATTTCTGGAAATACAAAACAGGATGAGAATTTTATTTGATTAAATAATGAGGGCCTTTCTAGAAGTCTAACTTATCCTGGGCACTGTACTGAATATTCCACATCTATTAGCCTTAATCTTCACAAAAACTCCAAAAATTAGGTGTTCGTTGTTTGTTCGTTTTTTGACAGATGAAGAAATAGACTTGAAGATGTTAAAAAGTGGGCCAAGGTCACATAGTTGTCAGTGGTAAAACTAGGACTCGGGTGCAGAGATGTCTTTCTGTCTACACCAGGCTGCTTCCTTGAAGATATAAACCGAGAAACTGCCATTCCTTGGGAGCCCGCACAGGCCTTCTTCTCCACATGCCCCTGTGGAGCCTGCAGTTCCCAGTGCCCTTCACAGCCCTTCTTCCTGAGCCTGTTACGCTGCCCGCTGAGCTCAGCACTTGTGTCCCACAGGGTAGCAGTTAGAGGTCAGCTGCCGCAACTTCAGCTGCCAACGTTTTCTAAAAAGGAAATGAAATTAGAGTGCAAATGTGGGAATTCTCGTGCCCCGTGACCCCTGCAGTGCTCCATCTGTCAAGACACAGGGAGAGCGTGTTGTGCAGACTTCAGAACCTGTCACTCAGGCTCTGGCTTTGCATTAGTTCTTCTGGGAAAACCCATCGCAGTGCTCAGTGTTGTCAATTTCCTCCTCTCCTTGCCCTTAACTTCCCAGCATAAAGCCTTACTGTCAACCTTCCTGCAAAAGTCTAATTATAATTTCTATTCCGAAACCATCTTTACTTATAAACCTACAAACCATACTTATAAAATAGAAACATATCTGTTTTTTTAAAAAATGAGTTACACCATCTTATAATAGTCCCAAAGCCGTGTTGAGCTCTGAAAAAAAATACTGCCTTTTTTCCCTGAGATTTTTGCAGACACTTCAATGGGGACTTTACGTCAGGGGCAGCCTACTACTAATAATCATGTAATTCCATTCTGTGAGCCTCAGCAGAGATTTCATGAGCTTTTCTAACTTAATAATAAAAACCGCCAAAACCTCTTAGCAATCCATATGCTTCCACAGGAACAATTTCGTTGTCACCAAGGCTACAGGTCACCCACTCTACATTAAAAATAATAAAAACTAATCAGGGAAGGAGAGGTTACTTCAAACCATTTCCCTCAAATTTTGCAGGGGCCTAATGATTGTATTTATGTTTTATCCAAACCATTCTGAAGAATGGTTCAGCACACATATGTCTTACCGTAGATATAAACCTAGTGTCTTAATTACAGTCATGCATCATATATTCACATTTTGGTCAAAGATGGGCCACATACAAGTATATAATGGTGGCCCCATAAGATTAAAATGGAGTAGATATGTGATTCAGAAGAATTGTTTTCTCTGATGGGAGGAGCAATGTCTGTGGGGCTTGACCATAGACTCCCTCTCACTCACAACACCTCGATTTTGAGCGCACAGATTACATCCTAGCCAGTCACCCTTAACCTGTCTCAGCACAGAGGAGCCCATCCACCCAGTGCTACATATTCAGAGGGCACCCCAGCCCGGCCTCCCAGATCTGGCTTGATGGTCTTTCGAATACATTGCTATAAATTCTTTGTTAGGGATCTAAGATCATATACAAGGACACAGATCCATAGGAAGTATCTTAATAGGTATTAAGTGCCACCGCCATTTAGTAAAAGTTCTCCATGGTAGTATGGAGCCAGCTCATCACCATACTTTCAGGTTTTAATGATGTAAAGCACAGATAAGAGTTATTTCTTCCATCACTTTCAATAACGATGTATTGTTTTGTTTTTGTTTTATTGTTTTTGACAGGGGGGGGGCAGAGAGAGAGAGAGAGACAGACAGAGAGAGAACTGAACTGGGGGCACTCTCCAGTTCAGCATATGGGTCCACAAGGGCTGGGGCTGGAATTCGATCCTCAGTCCCCGGCGCTACAAAGTGAGCGCTTAACCCACTGAGCCAACCCGGCTTGCCCTCTTCTATCACTTTCAATGCCAGAGAGAACTCTGTGCCAGATGGGGCCAATGGAATCAGAAACAAATATCCACAAAGTATTGAGTCCTCAGTTCTACATCCACTCCACGTTAAACACCCTCTTTTTCAGGAATACCACAAAGTGCCTTAACCCTGACCACTGCTCCAACATACAAAAGCCAAAACCACATCGCTGTGACAATTCTCTACGTTCCTTTAACACTGCATCTTGATTTCTTTTTCCTTCTGATCCTCAAGCCAACTTTCACTCCCTCCCAACAGTCACTTTTATGGTGATCTACACCTTATCCAGCCAGTTTCTCCTTGATATTTCCAGTCAGTCCAGCCTATATTCTTACTCATGAAGCAGCATTAATAGTTTCAATGCTCTGTTTCTAATCCTGTGAAACGGAAGCAGGATGAGGGCTTATGGGACAGTGTTTATAAAGTCCACAGTAGTGTTCAGTAATGTCCTTGGCCTTCACGTTCACTCATCACTCACCCAGAGCAACTTCCAGTCCCACAACCTCTACTTGTGGTAAGGGCCCCATATAGGTGTTATTTTTACAGTTACTACACCTTTTCTGTGTTTAAATATGTCTAGATACACAAATACTTACCACTGTGTTATAGTTGCCTACAGTCTTCAGTATAGTAACATGCTGTACAGGTTTGTAGACATGGAACAATAGGCTATAGCATTATCCTATTTGTACAGTAGGCTACACCACCTAGGTTTGTGGAAATACGTTCTATGATGTTCATACAACAACAAAATTGCCTAAAGATATACTTCTCAGAATGTATCCCTATTATTAAGGAACACATAAGTGTACAATAGTTGACCTTTATCCTCGGTTTACTTTTCTACAATTTCATTCATTCGCAATCAACCACGATCTATATAAAATAGAAACTTCCAGAAATAAACAAAGCATAAGTTTTAAATTGTGTGTTGTTCTGAATAGCATGATGAAATTTCATGCCATCTTGCTCTGTCCTTCCAGGATGTGAATCACTCCTTTGTCCAGCATCTCTGTGTTCTATATGCTCCTCAGCCCATTAGGAACAGAGTATTGTCAGTTATCAGATTTACTGTCCTAGTATCACCTTGCTTGTATTCAAGGACCCCTTATTTTACTTCATAATGGCCCAAAGCACAACTGGGGTGACGCTGGCAATTCAGATATGCCAAAGAGAAGCTGTAAGAGCTTCCTTTAAGTGGAAAGGTGAAAGTTCTCAACTTAAGAAGAAAAAAAAAATTGTATGCCAAGGTTGCTAAGATCTGTTGTAAAAATGTATCATCTATCTGTAAAATTGTAAAGAAGGAAAAAGAAATCCACACTAATTTCGCTGTCACACCTCAAACTGCAAATGCACTGATAAGAGCTTAGTTAAGATAGAAAAGGCATTAAATTTGTGGGTGGAAAACATGAACAAAAAATGTGTTTCTACTGCCAGAAGTGTGTTGTGCCAGAAAGCATTGAGTTTACACAAATATTTCGGCAAAGGAGCCCCTAAAATGAGTAACATTGAACCATTTACTGCAAGTAAGAGATGGTTACAATAAGATATTTTGGGAGAGAGAGACCATATTCATATAACTTTTACAACAATATATTGTTATAATTGTTCTATTTTGTTATTTATGGTTAATCTTTAAGTACGTAATTTATAAATGAAATTTTACCATAGGTATGTATATATGGGAAAAAATAAAGTATATATTGGGTTTGATACCATCTGTGATTTCATGCATCCACTGGGACTCAGACTATATCATACGTGGATAAAAGGGGACAACCGTACATTTCATCCCTCTCTTTAAGACGGGCATACAAGAACTCATGGAGTAGTTTCTCCATAATTTTCAATAATATGAAAGAAAAGGCATTGCAAGTGTTTGGGGTATAATTACTTATTCTATATTCATTCTAAGTTACATATTCTGTGTTCATTCTAAATGTTGCAACAATACTTACTAATTCAATCTAAGGCTTTCCCTGTGTGTGTGTGTGTGTGTGTGTGTGTGTGTGTGTGTGTGTGTGTGTGT
>PVKE010031834.1:0-18815 GCA_004027555.1 Craseonycteris thonglongyai
TTAATTTTTTAAGTGCTACTTTTACAAATACAAGTTTTTAACTCTTACAGTTTTCTCTATTGGTCTTAGATCTGACATCTGAATTAAGACATACGTTACTCAAGTAAAAGGCTATTGATTTTTTTAAGGATAATTTTTATCTAAAATAAAAAACAAAACACTTAAAGTCATCCATAAATAGACCATATATGTTAATTATATCTCAATAAAACTGCAAAAAATAGACCAAAGTTTAATAAAATTAAAATTAACCTTAAAAATACTTTTGGTAGTCTTTTTTTTTTTTTAACTGAACTGAGGGCCTCACCGCATTGGGGGAGCACACCCCAGATCAGCATGTGGGTCTGCCTGGGCCAGAGCTGGGATTCGATCCTTGGTCCTCGGGGCTTCAAAGCGAGCACTTAACCTGCTGAGCCACCCCAGCTTTCCCTACTTTTGGTAGTCTTACAACCCTTCTGAGCAACTTTCTGCAGCAGAAGGATAGACAGCCAGACCTAATACTTGAGTCTATTGCTATGACTAGCAATTTACTTTTCAACCTTGGCTGCTGGGGGCATGTCGTCGTTCTGCTCAAAGCCAGCCTGTCAGATAAAATCTCACTTCTAGAGTTTGGCATTTAACATACTGCTTACTCTCATCCTCCCAAATTCACTTCTAGTCTACAACTTACTTTTGTCTTTCATACACTGAATATCTATCCGCTCTACCTGACTGCATTCGACTATCTGGAGTACAAGTTCTTTTTCTTTTTTCTTTTCTTTCTTTTTTCTTTTTTTTTCCTTCATATTCCAATATACCCCTGTTTCCTCCACTTAGAAAGTTTCTATAAATTCTTCACAGTCCTAAATCCTACTTGGTCTTTCCTACCTTTACTACTTGGCCTTAAGAAAATACTGTTCTTTTCAGAATTAATAAATCAATCAGTAAACCAGTAATATGTTTGTAAGTGGCTTCAACAAAGTTTTCCCCCTCAATCCAAATAAAGTCAATTTTTATGAATAATAGCTATATTGTTTGCATAGAAATGTATTTTAACTCACTTATTTGACTTAGTGCTATATAAAATGACGGTATAATATTCTTTATTGTTTTGGTTATTTTCAAGTTTTAATGGCCCTATGACATTATCAGCAGACAGTATCCACCACTTGAAGCCTTAAACTATGCATTGTCTATTTATATATTTCAACTCCTTAGTGGCCTGCCTTGTTTTATACTTAGTGAGTATTCCATAATTTGACTTTAACATTTTAGAAAATGGAGGAAACTTCCCCCAATTCTACCCATCTTTAGTCAAGACAAGCCTGGGATGGCTGGGATGGCTCAGCGGGTTAAGTGCTTGCTTTACTGCCCCAGAGACCAGGGATCGAATCCTGGCTCCAGCCCATGCAGGCCCATATGCTGAACTGGGTATTCCCCTAGTTCAGTTCTCACTGGGCTGAAGACCCCAGCACAGTGCCTGCCCTGCGCAGCCCCACACCCACCTGTATCTCTCTGTCTGTCTTTCTCTCTCTGTCAAAAGCCAATAAAAATAAATCTTAAAAAAAAGATTAAATTTAACAATTCAAAAAAGCAATATTATAACGTTAATATTTCTAATTTATAAAATATCTTAAAAAAAAAAAAAGATAAGCCTGGATGGGCCCTCTCTTTCTTTGCACAGCATTATTTTATAGCAACTGGGCAGATGTATTTGACAGACATGCAAGAAAAAAACATTCTACGTTTCAATTCCTAAGCCAATATGCACAGTCAGATGCCATCCTCTGTCAGCAAACTGAGTATATTCTTAAACATATAGAATGGAGAATACTACTTTTATGATTTTGTGATGAATTACATGTAAAATGTAATTCATCATTGACATTTTTAAATACTCTTCAGAGTGCAAATATTTTCAACGTTTTATTTGTTATTTTCCAATTAAGAGGATCCAAAGTATGACAGTTGAATTTTTTGGTTGTTATTTTTGTTGTTGTTCTGTTTATTTGTCCCATATTGTGTTTTGGACATATTAGGTTAATTATTACTTTTACTCTATAGCAGTATATATGGGTACGTACAATGTTTTTAAAATCCCATGTATAAATATTGAATTTGCCATCACTTGGATGGCAGATATGAAGAGACATGATTCATTGAAATATTTCTAATTTCCTGATTTTAAAATAAGAAATGCTTTCTCAGATGTTCATCTCCTCACATAATCATCAAGTTTCCTACTTTAACAAAAGTCACTTGATTCTATGCATGCCAATGAAGTGAATGTTAAATTTATAAGCTCATGCTAATGTGTTCTCTGCTAAATGTGGGAAAATATTTTTGTGTGTGTCTCTACTGATATTTTGCTGTTGATCAAAGTGGTATAAATGCTTGGGTGAGCTTGACCAAAAGGTATCTAAATTCATGGAAATGAATGTGGAAATGGCACAGAAGAATTAAATATCACAACTAATGGGCTTGATGCTCTTATTGCATTCTTCTTAGATTTTTTACCTAAGACTTGGTTCTATATATAGTTCAGCCAGCAGCAGAATTATTCCTAAAGCATCCTGCCTTTCAACCCAGCCCATTAGTTTTAGCCTGTATGCATTAATGGCGTGGTCAGACCTTGATTGGTTTTTCTCTGTTCCAATCAATGGCGTAAACAGCAATCAGGAACCCAGTTTGAGGAGAGTTTCCGGTATAGACCTAGGGTAAATTTTTAACATGGTGCTGTTATTGTTTATGTTATGATCAAACAAATTTATTGATCAACCATTTATGGATGTGTTCTTACAAAGTCCTGTATTCCTTTATTCAACACATTACCTGTATACTTCCTATGTGCCAAATCCTGAAACTATAATGGTGAGCAAAACCTACATAGCCCAGACAGTTTTAGATCTCACATTTTCTATTTTAAAATCTAATCTTATTTTCAATTACAGTTGACATTCAATATCAGTTTAGTTTAGTTTCAGGTGCATAGCATAGTAGTTAAACATTTATATAATTTCAAAGTGATCTCCCCAATTAGTTCAATACCCACCTGGCACTATACATAGTTTTACAATATTGTTGACCGTGTATTCCCTATGCTGTACATTACATCCCCGTGACTATTCTGTAACTGCCAATTTGTACTTCTTAATCTGTTCACCTTGTTTTACCCAGCCTTCCGACTCCCCTCCCACTGGCAAACATCCGTATATTCTGGGTATCCGTGAATTTCTGTCTGTTTTGTTTGTTCAATTATGTTCTTTAGATTCCACATGTAAGTGAGATCATATGATAATTGTCTTTGTCTGTTTGACTTATTTTACTTAGCATACCTTCCAGATCTTACATTTTAGAAAGCACAATAGGACTAAAAGTACCAACAGGAAGAAGAGGTTTACACATAAATTAAATAATCACACAGATATATGTGAAATGTAGAATGAACAGAACAGCTACGCTGTCTGAACAAGTAAAAGGAGACCCAATACTTTCAGGAGGTCCGAGAAAGACTTCCCAATGGCAGTGCCATTTGAACTGAGGGCAGAGGGATTCATTAACTACACAATGGCAGTGATTGGCAGATTCTGAGAAATGAGCAATGAAGGGAATGTGACACTTTACTGGTACATATATTTAGTCATTCAGCACCTACTGGGTGCCTATACCAGTCCCATACTTGAAATGTCAGAAAAAAAGAACAATTCTAAAAGACAGAAGTGGCAGCGGGGTAGAAACAGGGGATGTTAGGAGATGAGGCTGATTAATGGTAACAATGGTTAAGTCACCTTTAGGATTTTTCCCAACTCAGATGTAGTTGTCTCCTTTTGACTGGGAAGAAGGGTTGCAGAGACTCCTAGTGACTCTATTCAGAAGAATCTTAGCTATGCCAATCACTGGTATGTGACCACAGGCAGATTACTTAATCACTTTATATCTCAGTTTCCTCCTCTGTCAAATGAATAGCACCTACATTATAGAATTTGGTGAGGATTTGATAAGAGGTTAGGACTATGTCCATCATATAATGTACATAAAATTTAGGTATTGCAGTTATATGGTTTTTTTTTATATAGTTTACTGAATTAGAAATAAATTGAAGAAAATAAATATAATTAGACAATGGTGAATGTTGATATCATACTTATTTAAAGTAAATTGCTAGTGAGAAATAAACATTTCCAAGGTCAAAATTCAGATAGAGAGATAGGAAAAATTTAAAGAAGCAAAACTGACGATAGAAATATTAAACTAGATGCATTAGAAAATGATGACACCCAGGAAAATTAGAAATCAATAAAGTTTTGTTAATTGCTATTTTTGGGGAAGGGAAGATGGATATTTGCAATAAACTTAAATGAACAATTAAAAAAAAAATGTTCCCTGGAAATAGAGAGGCACAAACAAATGCTCATAATTTTGTGGCTTGGACTGAAGCATTGCTCAACTGTCCTTGAAAGTTCTCAAAGACAGTCTTCAGAAAGTATTTCTCTTGTAAGTAAATAATGTTCTTGCCTAGAAATGAAGTGCAGTAATATATTACACTGCAACTGAACTGATAGCAAGACTGGCAGCAGCAGTTGAGAAAAAAATGTCACATTGCAATCCAGAGTTTGAGGTTCTGTATCTAAACCTCCACTGTGTCTCAAGGGATGCCCTTCATCTTAAATCAAAATAGTCCCAAAAAAGACTTTGTCTACTATTTACGTAACCATAAGAGGGATTTATTTGGAAGTATTATTGTATGAATGTCTTGCTTTAAACTTTTTATGGCTTAGCTGCACAATTGGTAAGTTGAGGTTTCTTTTCAAGGAGTCCTAACAGCCATGACCCTTAAAACATTTGCTTGCTTTTGAAGAAAGCTTCATACTTTTCAGGGTGCTTTATATATATATATATATCTTTATGAGGCAGATAGAGTGAGTCCTGTCAACAGAATTTCACAGAAAAGGAAATGGAGGCTGTAGAGCAAAGTTGTTTGTTCAAGGTCATTTAGTGAGCTTGACAAGGATTTTATCACAGGAATACTCAATAGTTCAGCAGGGAAAGCTTAAGGTTTCAGTCCATCTTTACATAAGTATTTCTTTGGATAAATTCTTTGTGCAAAATGAAATGATTTAGGTTCTTAGCACCTCCCTCATATACTTAGAATCTAGTTAGGTACCCTGTTGAAAATGACTCAAACTATTCTAATGGCTGATCACATAGGCTTTAGAATTTGAATTCCAGCCCCGCCCCTTACTTAAAAGAAGTTACTTAACCTCTCAGAGCCTGTTTCTCCTTTCATTAACTGGCAGTTTTGATGGTGTTGCATATTCACTCAATGAAGCACCTACTGAATGTCAAGGACTTGGCTAACAATGGTAAACTTCTCTGGGAGGCCCAAGGCATCTTTCAGTGAATAGCAGAGGTAATGTAAATAGTGCTGGAATGAACATATGGATGCACATGTCTTTCCAAAGGAATGGCTGTGTTTCTTTGGATAAATACCCAGAAGTGGGATTACTGGGTCCCTCTTTGTCTCTTGTTATAGCTTTTGTTTTAAAATCTTTTTTTTTCTCATATAAGTATTGCTACTCCAGCTCTATGTTTTGTTTTATTTTTATTTTCATAAAATATTATTTTCTATCTCTTTACTTTCAATCTCTGTGTGTCTTTCAATCTGAAGTGAGTGTCTTGTAGGCAGCATATGTAAGGGCCTTGTTTTCTTATCTATTCAGACACCCTATGTCTTTTGATTGGAGCATTTACTTCCTTTACATTTAAGGTAATTGTTGATAGATATGTAGTTATTGCCATTTTATTATTCATATATCTTTTTCTTCTTAAAAACATCCCTTTAACATTCCTTGTAGTGCTGGTTTGGTGGTGATGAATTGCTGTAACTTTTTCATGTCTGGGATGCTCTTTATCTGTCCTTTTATTCTAAATGATAGCTTTGCTGGGTAGAGTAATCTTGGTTGTTGTTTCTTGCCTTTCATCCCTTTGAATATTTCAGGCCAACCTCTTCTGCCCTTCCAGGTTTCTGTTAAGAAATCAGTTGACAGACTCCTGGGAGCTCATGCATAGGTAACTTTTAATAACTACCTTTCTCTTGCTGCTTTTGAAAATCTCTCTTTACCTTTACACTCTGGCATTTTAATTATGATGTGTCTTGGTATGGGTCTCTTTTGGTTCATCTTGTTTGGGACTCTCTATGTTGCCTGGGGCTTGTTTATCTATTTCCTTCACCAGGTTAGAAAAGTTTTATGTCATCATTTCTTCAAATAGGTTTTCAATTCTTCACACTCTTTCTTTCGAGTTTCCCTCCGATGTGAATGTTGGCTTACTTAATGTTGTCCCAGAGGCTCCTTAAACTGTCCCCATTTCTTTGGAGTCCCATCCTTGTTTGTTTGTTTGTTTGCTTTTTTCTTCTGTTCTGATTGGGTGTTTCCTGCTACCTTATCTTCCAAATTGCCAATTTGATTCTGGACTTCATGTACTCTACTGCTGAGTTCCTCTAATATATTTTTTAATTTTATTTATTGTATTCTTTATTCTGACTGGTTTGTTTTTATGTTTCTATCTCCATTTTACTGTTTGCTGTCTCTTTGTTGTCATTCTCACAGAGATCACTGAGCAGCCTTATAATCAGTGTTTTGAACTTTGCATCTGATAGGTTGCTGATCTCCATTTTGTTTAGTCCTTTCCTGGTGCTGTGTTCTGTTCATTTATTTGGGACATGTTTGTCTCCTTATTTTGGCGGCCTCTGTAATTCGGTCTATATATTAAGTAGAGCTGCTATGTCTCCTAGTCTTAGTGGAGCCTTATGTAGAAAGTGCCCTGTGGTGCCTAGTGGGAGAGTTTCCCTGTTCCCCTGAGCTGGATGTTCCAGGTATGTTTGTTGTGTGTGCCGTTCTGTTATAGTTGAGCCTTGGCTGCTGTTTGCACATCTAGGGGAGGTATTGGCCCTCAGGCTGATCCACTGTGAGAACTGGCTGTGACTACAGTGAAGGAGCTGTTGTGCTAGGGCTGATGCTATGGAGCAAGATTTGCTGTGATGGGGCCATGATGCCTGCTGAGTTTTCCCTTTGGGTGTGACATTTGTGGAGGTGATCAGGTGATTTTCTGGTGTGGTTTGAAGCCAGATACCAGGTGTGTTAGTTCTAAGGCCTCTTGGGAGTAGCTGTTGTAGGCCAAGGTCAGCTGATGCCTATGCCCCACCTGGGGCCACTTAGTATGAGCCACAAAGTGAAGTGCACATGGTTGTCCCTTGTGCTGGGCTTGGGGAAGCTAAGATGCTAAGTGAGACCAGCTGCCACTAATGCCAGGCCTGGGGATGCTTAGCAAGAAGTATGGGGCATGGTGAGACCAGAACCCACTTGTTTCGGGTTTGTGAACCTTTGAGAAATTTCAGGA
The DNA here is from genome assembly GCA_004027555.1 of Craseonycteris thonglongyai. NCBI lineage: Eukaryota > Metazoa > Chordata > Mammalia > Chiroptera > Craseonycteridae > Craseonycteris > Craseonycteris thonglongyai. The sequence goes on from PVKE010031834.1 coordinate 7,378, forward strand.
AAGTTTTCAGCATGAGTCAAGACAGCCTGTTTGTATGAAAAAGTAACTGAAAGCAGCAAGGATCAGCCTAAAAGTTGGGTGGGGCAGGTCTCATGGAATCACCAGAGTGGGGCAAATGGTGTCAGTGGGGTTGATAGAGACTCAGCTATGACAGCTGCCTGCATCTGCATGTTGGGTGTGGGAGGACTCAGTGAAGAAACAGTGATTTTCTGTAGCACTTCTTTCTGGGATAAAGCTATCTTCCAGCCTTCATTCCTAAGCCATACAATTCAGTTCCTCCCTGTAGGTCCCTGTGCCATTCCCACTGCTGACCCCACACAGGAGCTCAGAGCAAGTGAGTCTGTCAACAAGTCCTTGTGTGGTCCCTTTAAGAAGAATAGCTGGAATTCCAGCCACCCTTCATCGCACTCAGCCACAATCTCTGGTGGTTTCTGCTGGCAGAGATTATGGGGACTTCTCTTCCTGGCCCTGGAACCCTGGGTTGGGAGCCTGGTGTAGGGCTGGGACCCATCACTTCTCAGAGGGGAACTCTGCAGCTGAGCTCTGTCTCCCATTTTTTAACCACCACCATTGTGTGTGGGAAATGCTCATTCTAGTCAGCCCTATGTTTAAATCTGGCCAATGCTGATGACCAGGTGTGCACCCCAGGGAACATTTCTTAAACTGTCATTTCTTCATTTATTGACTAGTGATACTTCTATTCACAGTGTGATTCTGAGGTGAAATGAGTGAATTTCACATACATGAAATTGCTTCAGAAAATAGAAACCATGTCAATGCTCTCTAGCCAAAGGCCACCAAGAACACATCTGCAGTTGAACAGGTTGTGTTCATTACACATTGCACTGAGGACATATGGGTCCATGGGGAGTGATTGAGTGTCCTCAGTAGAGGGTGGTAGAAAAGATTTAGATAAGATTTGGACTAGGGTCATGTGATTTGGGGAGGGTTTAAGGCAGTGGGGATTTGCTATGGATTGGATGCTGTCAGGATACAAGGGTAATTTTGATTGGGTAACTTAATGCATTTTATTTAGAAGGGGGGACAATTAGATGGAGACTAAGGCTCTTTTTAGTAAGGAAGGAATAGTCACTCAGATTAGGAAAGGGGGACATGTGGTTATTTTTGTGGTGTCTTGGACAATGTTCATGTTTTGTCTGTGTTCAGATGGACTTATGGGCGGTATTGTTGTCTTTATTTATCATAGGTAGGCTGACCAGACATTCCATTTTAAATGGGAGAGAAAACAAGGGTACTGTCCCATTTCAAATGGAACATGTGCTCAAGCCTACTGACACCTTGAATTTAGCTCAGTGAGAGACTAGGCTGACCATACAAAACACTTAAAATGGGACAATGCCATTGATTTCTGTCCTGTTTAACATGGAGCATGTGGTCAGCCTCATCGTAGTCACTGAGTGGCCTGCTGATGTTGAGAACGCATGAAATTGCTTCTGTTCAAAGAACAGTAAGGGCTAGCTGGCAATGCCCTGCCAGCTGCTGTCGTCTGGGCATGCTTTTCTCTTCCTCGAGCGTTACAGAATCCTGGAACGTTTTACACATGCAATTGTACAGATACAGAGTTTGTACTTGTTAATGTGCATGTGTATGGGTGTGTGAGTGAGTCAGGTGTATGTATGTATATGTACTCAATCAGTATGCGTAGCTATCTTCCTCTGTCGAAAACACATCTTTTTAATTGAAACATTGGTATGGTTTAGTAGCCATTCTGGAAACATTGTGTTGATATCTTGACTCTCTTTTAAGGTAAGGTGGGGTATAAATGAAGAAAAATTATTTTCTTTTTCTTTTTTTTTAAGGTTTATTTTATTCTTTTTGGGAGAAGACGTTGGGAGGGGTGGGGAGAGAGAGGGAGGGAGAGAGAGAAAGAGAGAGAGAGAGAGAGAGAGAGAGAGAGAGAGAGAGAGAGAGAGAAGAGGGGAGGGTCCAGAGCAGTCCTTATAGTTGCACATCATTATTTGTGATTAGGTTTTATTTCACACTGGTGGTTGTGGGGAGACGTGAGGCAAGACCAAACCAGGGGCCTCCCTCAGAGAAGCCGAAAACCTTTGCCTGGCGAGCTACTTCGGCAGTTACCAGTTGCACTACAGTTTAGCATATGGGGTCTACAGAGCTTCTGGCTGGGAATCTAACCCTGAACCTCACAATTATGAGGCAAGCACGCTAACTGCTGAGCTATCCTGGCATCCCAAAATTATACTCTTTAAAAAAAGAAGTTTTGTCTAATGATCATGTTAATATTGTCTCCCCTAATTAGCTTGAAATCTTGAATGTATGAGTTTTTCATTCTTTTTGATAGTAATTTAAAGGTCTCGATAAAGGAGGACCCCCCATCATGCTAGAGATGAAGGAACTAGGAACACAGTCACTGTTTCCAAATTGTGATATTGGAGATTCACCAAAGTGGCATACAAGTCCTCATTTAAGGGAAAGGAATGAAGGTCAAGCAAGAGAGGGAAAGAGCTCTTGGGAAGGGAACTCCTATAGTTGAACCCTTCCTTCGTACTGGAGACAGGGCTGGGTACTTTGTGTACTTGTCTTCTCTTAATCCTCAGCGATTTTGTGAGCTACTCTCCCAATGTGACTGATAAGGAAGCTGAAGGTCGGTGAGGTTTAAGGAGAAGCAAGAATGTGCTAGTGGGATGTTCGGAGGGTTTCCTGCCTCTGTGTGTATCCACAGCCATTTGCACCAACCAGAGTTCCTACTACCACCACCTTGCTCGTGGGGACAGCAACTTCCACCTGGTCCAGCCACCTACGGTCTCGTGCCCCTCAGCTTACTCTTCACACTGCAGCCAGAGTGACAGCCAATCGCAAACCTGCCCTCATTACCCGCCTGCTTGAAGCCGTTCAATGGCAATGGCTTCCTTCTGCCCTGAAGATAAAGACTAAATTCTTGCACATGGCTTTATGGCTGCATGGTCGAGCCTCTGCTGACTTCTCCAGCCTTGTCTCGCACAATACTCTTCTTCCCCCATCTTCTACACGGGGGTTAGTGTGCATCAGAATCACCGGGGCAGCTGGCAGATTGCTGCCCCCTTGTCACACTCTAGCTTCTGATTCAGCAGGCCTGGGATTGGGCCTGAAAAGTGTGTTTCTGATGCTTTCCCAGGGAATGCTGATACTGCTGGTCTGAGGCCCACACTTTGAGTGACACCACCTACTACTATTCTGACATTGGGCCTTTCTATAGAGGTCAGTAACCTCTAGTCTTTCAAGGACCAGATGTTGGTCTTTGCAGTCCATTCGGACTTTGTCTCAATTACTCAGCTCTGCCTTTGCAGTGTAAAAGCAACCAAAGACAGTGCAGGATGAGCACAGCTATGTTCCCCTAGAACTTGATTGACAGAAACAGGCGGTGAGTGGGATTGCCCGCAAGCTCTAGTCTGGTAGAAGCCACGTTCCCTCTGACCACAGAGCTTTAGCACAGCCCCTTTGGCCCTGCTTTGTGAATGGCCTTCCTCTCCTCATTTGCTGTTAGCTCTTTCCTAGCACTCGCATCTCACAGTCAAGGCCTCATATAGGATTTCTCTGGGTTTCCGTCACAATGGTGCTTCATGAGATTAGAGCCAGAAATGACCAATCACAGCTGAGGACACACCACCGTAGTCACCTTGGTCCAGATTGGCAGCTGTTGAGATGGAAATGTTCCCAGGAGCTGCACGCTGTCCCAGGCAGCTGTCATCCCCAATGCCAATGGCATTTTATCCTAACTTTTGGGAATGACCCTTATTTCCAGCCACGCCTCAGATTCTAATCGATCACAATTTAGGGTTAAAATAATAGTGAGTTTTGTGTTGTTCACCTTGGTATTTTTTTTTTTAAAGCAGGAAGCAGTGTGTGTGTGTGTGGGTGTGGGTGTGTGTGTGAGAGAGAGAGACAGAGAGAGACAGAGAGAGGTGATAAAGACAGGTAGCTATGCATGTGATTTCCTTTGGTTTGTATAAATATTCCAAAGAATTGAATCCCTAGGGAAGCCGGGATGGCTCAGTGGGTTAAGCGCTCACTTTGCAGCCCCTGAGGACCAGGGATCAAATCCCAGCCCAGGCCTGTGTGGACCCATATGCTGAACTGAGGTGTGCTGCCCATGCAGAAGGCCCCCAGTTGTTCAGTTCTCGCCCCCCCCCCGGGTTCAGCCCCTGGCTCCAGAGGGTGTGTCTCCCATGTGGGAGCCCCCCAGTCCAGTTTCTGCCCTGCGCAGCCCCCGCCCACCTGTGTGGAATGAAACCACATTGAAAGCTGATGATGTACAACTATGGAGACTGCTCTGGGCCCTCTACCTTCTCTCTCTGTCTCTCTCTCTGTCTCTGTCAAAAAACAATAAAACAAATCTTAAAAAAAAAAAAGAATTGAATCCCATTGAAGAAGCTGTTTTTTGTTTTTTTTCCAGCGACCTTCATAACTTTCAAAGTGATCACTTCTACAAATCTAGAACTCATGTGACACCATATAATCATTCCAAAATTGGTGCCTATATTTCCCATGCTATACTCCTTATTCTCTTCAGTTTTATCATCACCAATTTGCACCTCTTAATCCTTTCCCCCTCCCCCGCCCCCACAATCTGGCACCCATCCAGATGTTCCCTGTATCTGTTGAGCTTGTTTCTGTTTTGTTCACTTCTCCTCTCCTCTAGGTTACACATGTAACTGAAATCATTTGACATTTGTCTTTCGCTGTATGACTTCGTCCATTCAGCACAGTACCCACTAGGTCCCCCCATATTGTTTCAGATGGTAAGATTTCATTCTCTTCTGGCACAGTAATATTTCATTGTATAAAAGTACCGCCTTTATTTATTCATTCATCTGTTGATAAGCACCGAGATTACCTCTATGTCCTGGTTATTGTAAATAACGCTGCAGTGAACGAATGGATGCCGGTGTCCCTTTGAAGGAGTGTTTTGGGTTTCTTAAGATAAATACCCAGGAGTGGAACTACTGGTCCTTCTTTGTCACTTGTTATATTTGTTTCAAAGTCTGTTTTGTGTGGTGTAGTATAGCGACCCCATCTTTGATTGTTTGTTTCCATTTATATGAAATACCTTTTTTCGATCCTTTTACTTTCTGTCTATGTGTCTTTCAATCTGAAGTGAGTCTCTGGTTGTCAGCATATGTGATGGTCTTGTTTTCTTATCCATTCAGGCACTTTGGCTCTTTTGATTGGAGCAGTTAGTTCATTTCCATTTGAAGTGATTGTTGATAGATATGTAGTTATTACCATTTCATTATTCATATATTTTTTTCTCCTCAAAAATAGTCCCTCTAACATTCCTTATAATACTGATTTGGTGTTGATGAACTCCTTTAGCTTTTTCTTGTCTGGGAAGCTCTTTATCTGTCCTTTGATTCCAAATGATAGCTTTGCTGGGTAGAGTAATCTTGGTTGTAGTTCCTTGCTTTTTATCATGTTGTACATTTGTGCTAATCCCTTCTAGCTTGCAAAGTTTCTTTTGAGAAATCAGCCAACAGTCTTTTTGGAGCTCCCTTGTAGGTAAATAACTGCTTTTTTTCTTTCTGTTTTTAAGATTCTCTCTTCATCTTTAACCTTTGTCATTTTAATTATGATATGTCTTGATGTGGGCCTCTTTGAGTTCATCTTGTTTGAGACTCTTCACTTCTGAGAGTTGTAAAATTGAACAGAAGGTTTCCAATACCCTCTTGCCCCCCCCCCCCCACACACACATAGTTTCTCCCACTATCAACTTCCTTCACCAGAGTGGTGGTACATTTGTTCCGGTCGGTACACTTACATTGTTACATTATTATTACCCAGAACCAACAGTTTACCTTGAAATTCACTTTAGTGTTATATATACTGTAGGCTTGGACAAATTTCTAATGACATGTCTTTAATGTTATAGTATTATACAGAACAATTTCTCTATTCTAAGAATTCTCTATGTTCTGTCCATTTTTCTCTCTCCACTAACCCCTGTTAACACTGTTGTTTTCGTTTTTACTGTTTCCATGGTTTTGCCTTTTCCATCTGTCATATAGTTAAAATCATACTGTATATAGCCTTATGCACTTGGCTTGTTTCACTTACTACAATGCATTTAAGTTGCTTCCATGACTTTTCATATCATACACTTTTATAGAGGGGTGTATACACAAAGTTTTGTCATATTCCTTGGCTTTGCCAATTAATAGACAGCATATTGCCACTGAAATCTATCGAGCATGACACAAATGTGAAGCATGGTTTTCTTGTTTTATTTTAAATGTTTTTATACCCTTCATTATTTAGAGAAGATGTTTAATATTGCCAAACTGTAATTAGTGACATAGCAATAATAAATGTTTATCAGTCCTCGAATACAGAGCAATAGAGATGGGTGACTCTCCTCACAAATTTGTAGGATAATGTCTCTGCAGAGCAAATGAAATTCATTTACTATAACCTCTCGTGAGTTGCCAGGTTTAATGGCCACGAATTATACTTTCATTTACTCTTGTGCCCACGATTCCCATCACTTGGAGCTGGGCCTTCTTTGTCTTTGGGTTCCCAGACCTGGTTCAGTCATCTTTCATGTGCTGCTCATAAATGAAAGCCGCTCTCCTGAACCATGGCTTCCATAGGAGTTTCTTATATTTCATGTCTCCTTTCACTTTTGCCTTGATTAGACCCAGACATGGTCTGAGAATCATCCATTTTCAAGAATCCAGTCCACATGCTTCCAGCCTATAGAAAGAACATGACCTAAGGATACTTCTCAGTTAATGTAAGCTTTAGAAAGTCTAAAGTGGCAGATGATTTTAAAATAGCAGCATCTAACTTCCAGAGCCTGGCTAACAATCTCATGTAAACCAGCATGAAAATGACTTCCAAAGGCCTTCGTCACCTTAGCCTCGAGGACTTTTTCTTCAGCCAGTATATCAGCTCATTGTTGCATCCTTGCTTTGGCTTATCTGTGTAGCTAAGTTCTGGCTCCAGCAAGAACAAAAGCTGCCAAGAGACAACTTGTTTGGCTTGGGAGCTTGTCCAACATGAGAAGTTTGCAGGTGGAACCAGAAAGAGCAGCTGCAGGAGGAGCGATGGGGGTAGATGACAGCTAATGATTCAGAAAGCAATTTGCATGAGAGCCTTCTACTTAACAGGAGGCAGCATGTGCCCAGGCGATGGTTCTCCATCCACTGCCAAGCTGCTTTCTGGACCTTGAGTGATCACTCAGTCAATACCTGGGTCCTGAGGGAACGCTCAGCCAACAGTTACCACTTACCTGAGTTAACAGGACCTGCCATCTAGAATTTTAAAGAGCTTCTGCATTCATTAGAACACAGGGATTTGTTTCATCCTGAGGCTCAGGATGCCCAGTCTCACATAAACTGATTTACCAACAAATATTCAAGTGCAAATAATTCCCAGACCATCTAGCTAATATTCATTGACAACTTACTGTGTATCAGCCTGTGAGCTTTACATACTGGATGTTATTTAATAACACACCTCTGAAGTGGGTGTTTAAGATTCCTGCCAAGGGCTCTATATACAAGGAGACATAGCCAGGAAAGACCAAAGTATTATTTATTAATAGTGAGCTAGCCTTTTACCTCATTTTGGAATTCTAAATGAGGTCCTTTGCCTTCTTTCTCTCTCTTTCTTGCCTCCAAATCACAGATGAGTAGATCACAAGACAAGGATGGGCTAGCGTGCTTTATTCTCTACGTCAGAGGCTGAGATACTGGAAGACTGTGTGGCACATTTGTCCCTTTCCAGTGCTACTCATTGCCCAGTAGATGTTCTGGTTACTGATCAATCACATTAGCAATTCTTCTCCCAAGAATACAGTGGAGGGAGAACCCACCTGGTCTCCTGTTCCTTCCCAAACACTTGCACACTCAAGCATGGTCAGTGGAGACGCATACCGCTTTGTAGCATGTTTTATTCCATTTTATAGATGTGCAAGTGGAAGGTTAGAGAGACTGAGTAACTTGCCCATGTCACCTAGCCCATGCCTTTAACCTCTCCATTTAAACTTAGTTTTCTTCACCAGTCAATTTGCCTTTTATACTGATATCCTGAGAACTGGATCACAGTTCAGGATAAAAATGAAAAGTCATTTTAAAAAAGCTTGAAATGCACCTTATTTTCATTAGCTAAGATAGTCACTTGTTTCTATTTAGTGAGGTCTTCCACCTTTTTAGTAGCCATGAGTAACTAATGATGTGCTTCAATTGGTCTTAAATAGATAAGAATTCTTCAAGTATAATATTCCATAGAAGAATCAAATATTTCTTTAAGCCTTAAGTGAGTTTCTAGAGTTTAGATTCTAAATCAAATAGGTTTCTGTTTTTCACAAAGGAAATGAATATAGTATGTACTTCACTTGTAAATTTGTCAACTTTTTCTTTCTAGCTACAAGCAGTGACTGTTGTTGAGTTGTTGGGCATAGTAGGTAAAACCATATCCTTCAGAAAATCACAAATTTAAGGAACTTTAGAATACTTGTAGCTTAGAACTATAAAAAGAGATAAGGGAAAGATTAACATGCTAGAAAGTATGTTACAAATCAATATTGAAATAGAGCTTAACACATAATGTATCTGGAAAGGAGCTCAGAACATGATTGCCAGTTATTTAATATTCTGTTCAAAGATGATAGAAACACTTTTGAAGTATGGTATTCTGACTGCCATTAGAATGGTAAGATTTCAAAGAGCAGAGCATTAGTTGTGCTCAAATGGGTAAAGAATGTTGCATAAGTAAGTGAAGAGGAAATAGCAGACCTGAATTCTAATCTTGTCTTGGCCATTGGTAGGAATAATGTTGATTTTAATCCTATCACATACTCATTTACTGCCTTGTTTTTCTTACCTGTAACATGAGAGAATGACTATAGTTATTTTATAATCCTAGATGATCTTTAGTTCTATAATTCCAGAAGCCATCTTGATTTAATACAGTTTGAGGACTTACACCTAAACTGTAGCAAGAAGAAAAATGTTTTTTATTCCTAAAACAGCTTTGACATTGTGTTAACATGGCAAATGAAATCTTTTGAGGATTGTGCAGAGGATCATCAATTTAGAACTCATCTCCACTACTGGTTTTTATTGCCTGTTTAATTTTTGCTAGATAGAGAACAGCTTTATATTTTTCCTCTGCACCTAGACAACCAGACTGGGTAGTAGGAGAAACACATCGACACTTATTGTAGATGCTTCGCTATCAGAGCCCACCCTGTGATTTTTTTCTCTGTCTATGAGTAATTTTTATAACTTGATATGGTTTTTGCTGAATTTATAGCATTTTCTTCTGTCATGGTGTTTCTTCCCTTTTATGGGACTATAAATACTGCTGACTACACCTCTCTAACAGCTGAACACATGTCAGGTGTTTTGTGTGAAGGGTGCTAGTAAGCCATCTTTTGGTTCATAGGCCTACTACATGTTCATTTGTTTGCTTTTTGTTTTTTTCTGCTCGCTCGTGTCAGTAGTGCCTGTAGAGTAAATAAAGTAATGGCACCTGATACTTATTTAAATTGGAGTCAGAAAACCTGATCTCTTCCTAACATTTTTTTTTTTTTTGGCTTTGTGCCCCAATCTGAAGTAGGCCTTGAAGTGTGAATTTCATTTTCTTTCTTTCTTTTTTTTTTTTTTTTTAACTGTTAAATTTCTTGGGGTGGCATTGGTTGGTAACGATGTAATGTGGAATTGTACACCTGGACCCTGGTCCTAACTTTTTAAGTTTGCTCACTGCATGACAATGTGCACTTGCCTTATTTTCTCTGAATCTCAATTCATATTCTGCATGGGAGTAATTGTGCCTACCACACAAAGTGGCAAATAGAAAAGAAATTCTGTCCATCGGCTACAGTGTTGGAGAAAAATAATTGAATTTGTTGTCACTGGCTTTGGGAGCACATGTTTGCAATGGGCTGTTTGGAAATATTGACTACATGGACTAAGAGATACACTCTGAAGGTCCCTCAAGGAGGTAGGCAAATATCTTCTAGAACATCGAGAACTAAAAGTGAAAAAGCACTTTGATTTCTCATCAGAAGAGAGATGATCCATGATATTAATGGTTCTTAACTTTATCAGTACCTTATAATCTCCTGGGGAGCTTTTAAAAATCATAATGCCCAGGCTATAATTTACACTGACTAAATATGAATGGCTGGGGAGTTGGAATGAGGTATTGGTATAGTTCAGGGGTGGCCAACAAGTCGATCATGGTTGACCTGTCGATCACGAGGCCAATTTTGGTCGATCGTTGATCGCTCGCAATGTCTGGGGTGGAATTCCGTGTACCATGAACTTTGAAGCGATTGTAGAAGACAAAACTTTCTAGCAGTAGTTTGATGCATTCTGGAAATTTGCCAAGGTCATAAATTCCTAGAATTCTGACAGCCTGACACTGTGATCTCCGCCCACCCAGACAATACATTTTGACTTATGTGTTACACTTGTCACCGGGCGCAATGCGTGAACGCAACAGTTACGACTCGACTCATCGAAGAACACAGTCAGTTAGCTTGAATATTTGGTAGTGTCATACGGTTGCTTCTTTTCTTTTGTATTAACAGTATTATTATCAATCAATATTATTTATCCTCGGTGACCACGTTGAGTTTCAATTTTTCTTCTGTTGAAAATGTAAGTACCTTTTCTTTGTTTTAAATTAAATTGGGGGGAAAGCCGGGACGGCTCAGCGGGTTGAGCGCTCGCTTTGAGGCCACGAGGACCGGGGATCGAATCCCGGCTCCGGCCCAGGCAGGACCCACGTGCTGAACTGGGGAGTTCCCACGGTTCGGTTCTCTAGCTGTCTCTGTCTCTGTCTCTCTCTCTATCTGTCAAGAGTAAAATAGAAATAAATATGCACTGAAGACAAAAAGATAATTTCTCTCTATAAATGTGAAAAGATAAAAAAAAAAGAATCTATAAATTAAATTGCAGGGGAAGTCGGGATGGCTCAGTGGGTTAAGTGCTCACTTTGCAGCGCTGGGGACCGAGGATCGAATCCCGGCCCCGGACCGTGCGGAACCATATGCTGAACTGGGAGCTCCCCCAGTTCAGTTCTCTCTCTGTCTCTGTCTCTGTATCTCTCTCTCTCTGTCAAAAATAAATAAATAAATAAATAAATAAATAAATATTTAAATTAAATTGCTTTTCTTACCTATCTATTTACTTGATAAGTGAGCATTCTCGGCAACAGATCTCTAAACTGTGGTCATTCCACTGAGAGAAAAATAAGGGACAGTATTACAAATATTTTAGGAATAACAATAATTCTATTTAAATTAAGAAGTCAGTATTGTAAACCGTAATAAATATATTGTCACTTTAACATACTTCTTGTAAATTTGAATATATCTATATTAGATTTTAATATACTTGTATTGTTGTCCCTGATCGTAATATGCAGTATTGTTATTATTTCTCTCAATGTAACGGAGATAATTGCCGCAGTTC
>PVKE010031835.1:0-18812 GCA_004027555.1 Craseonycteris thonglongyai
AAAGCCGGGACGGCTCAGCGGGTTGAGCGCTCGCTTTGAGGCCCCGAGGACCGAGGATCAAATCCCGGCTCCGGCCCAGGCAGGACCCACATGCTGAACTGGGGAGTTCCCACAGTTCGGTTCTCTAGCTGTCTCTGTCTCTGTCTCTCTCTCTATCTGTCAAAAGTAAAATAGAAATAAATATGCACTGAAGATAAAATAATTACTCTCTATAAATATAAAAAGATATAAAAAAAGGCATTAAGCAATATAAATAATATGTTTCTGTAATTATGAGATAGGAGGAAATAAGGAACAACTAGAGGACAGTGGATGGAAGATGGAATATAATATTAAACTCAAATTTGTGGCTTTGTTTTTTGTACAAATAATGGGGAGAAAGGGTAGTAAATGTGATAAAAATAAGTTGTCTCAGAAAGTAAAGAATATTCTTTAGGTGGTGAAAAATTCTAATCTGAAATGTATTAAGAAAAATACATACAAGCTAAAGTAAGAATCTTTAGGGGAAGGTTGAAGATCATGTAGTGGATAAGGTTGCTGAAAAGCAATGTTAATGATAGAAAGACTGCTGAGGATGAAGCCTTAGGAAGTACTATTAGTATTTAGAAAATGTGAATGGAGGAAAACCATTAAGAAATGAGAATGAGAGTCCAAGGAGGTAAGCAACAGTTCAAAGGTAAATTATGCCCTAGAAATCAAAGATGGAGTCCAAAGAGGAAGAATCAAATATTTGAGAAATATGAATAAGATGAGGTTTGAAAAATGATTATTTTTGTCAGTAAGAAGACTATTAAACAGCATAACATGTCACTTTGAAATGTGTAATGCAAGCTAAACTTTAGTGGTGTAAAACTTAAAGAGAACACCAGAAAAAAAGAAAGAAAAAAGAAAGAAAGAAAGAAAGAAAGAAAGAAAGAAAGAATGAAAGAAAAACTAATATAATTCTTTCTATTAACCTAACAATAAACAAAGGAGAGATATAATAGAGACAAGACTCCACGCTTTGAACACTTGATTTGTCAAATCAAATAAACAGTTTAAGATAGATTTACAGATCATTATAAAAGTGAATAAAACTTAAACAATTGTATCAGTAAGAATGAGCTAAACTACACTGTAGCAGTGATATATTCCTAAATCTCAATGGCTTTGAAAATGTAGGTGGGTTTTTTATTTAAAATACATAAACATTTCAGGGATGCAGACTGAGATTTTATCTTGATGTACGTCCACAATTATTAATGCAGGGAATGGAGGATGGATGTTTAACATAGAATCTTAAGCTTCTTCTTTACACTGACAGTTCGCTGGACAAATTAAGTAGCATGGATTTGCATAACTTTTAAAGAAAATACATGGATAGAGGAGAACAGGATATATTTTGCAAAATGATGTTTAAATTTTGTAAACATGTTTTCTGCTTCAATAATTTAACCTTACCCCAAACCTCTGTATCTCCCTCAGCTCATCTTTAATATTCTTTCTCTATATCCCTCCAAGATTGTACCTTTTGCTTTTAATCAAACAGCTGAGATAAATTTAAATGAGTCTAAAACCGCCACCTAAGAATGGAAGACCCTTTAGATTACACAGTTTAAAGCACACCATCAAGGAAAAACATCAATTTTGCTCTTGATATAGACACCAAAGTCTACACTACTTGATTTGTTGTCAAAATAGTGCTTTTGAGCTAAATTAGGTTTGCTGCCTTCCCCCGAATTATATATCTTAAGGTTTAAATTAGTTCAGATATTACTTTTTCCTATTAGAAACACCCTCAATGCACATGACTCAGGTTTTAGTTAATCTCTGTAAGGCTGTTTTAAAAAGTTGAAGAGGCATCTGTCATGTAAAATTCCCAGACATTCCTAAGGTTTGCTCCATATTATCTTCAAATAATACATTAGAAGCAGAATTTTCAGTGATATTGAACATTACAAAAGCTCTTAATCTTGGAAATGGGTGTGAATAAAATGTAATGGCTTAAAGTTTGGGGCAGAAAATAGTTGATTTAGGGCCAGAGAAGGAAGGCTTTAGAATCAACTGAGTAGCACAGCAACATAGAAATGAAATATAGGCTCATTCATAGCTACACAAATATATCTACTCCATTACTATGATTCAAGAATTTACATTGTATAATGCAGTTTATCTGAATAATGAAAATCCATATTGTAGTGAAATTGGTAATAAAACACCTAGTACTAGTATATAATTCACACATTTTCATACCTTTCAAATTCGAAAACCCATGCACACATGAGAATAAATCACAAAAGCTTTAAATATGTGATTACATGTGGCTTATTAAATAAGTACAGCTACAGTCAGTGATTAAGAGTATTAAGATAATCGTTTGGAAGTATCCAGAATAAGCTGTGGTAAATAAGCTACTCTATTATAAATGATAGTTAATTGAAGAACTACATTCAGGGAAAGATTTACTGTTACAGACATACTCATTATTAGAAAGCACACAGAAGCAAAATTATAGAGTACAGCAAAGGTTAACATGAGCATATCACTTAAAAATAGAGGGAGAATAGATGGAGAAATGCAGTAAGGTTTAGCATAAATCAATAGCCTTGGGGGTTGGATAATTCTAGGAGAAATATTGCCAGTAATCACAAACTCTGAGATGAATACAGCTGGTCAGTGTTAGGATTATAGTTCAATGTATAAGAATGGACTTAGAATGTTCCTAAATGTAGTATGAATTGCTTATACAATATATTGAAATAAATGTGAATTTAATGAGAACTCTTGATTCGTGAATTATATAAAATCATTCAACAAGCAAAAGAAGGAGCATATTTCTATTAAATAATTTTATTTTTCATACCAATAATTTATCTTTAAACCTGGATAACTGGATTGATCCTAACATTGCTAAGAAATGGAAAACAGACTTGTTGAGTTATTAGAAATTGGGATCTGATTCTCAGCTCTAAGAGTCCTGAGTCTCAATATCATCACAAAGTAACTTTATGAAAAGCTTATTGTTGATCTGGTTTTATAATGTTTTAATTAATCTATACTGATATATAAAATTTCAGGCAAGTCCAGAATGTATCTAAAATTATACAATTTTAACAGTATAAAAATAAAAGTTTAAAGTTTAAACCTGGATATGCTGGGATTGCTCAGCGGGTTGAGCACTCTCCTTGCAGTCCTGGGTTCCAAGTATTGAATCCCGGCCCGTGAGGACCCATATGCTGAACGGAGGTGTGTTTCCCTCCCCAGTTCAGTTCCCACCAGCGATCTTCCCATGAGGGAGGCCCCTGGTTTGGCTCCTGCCTGGGGTGTGCCGCCCATGTGGAAGGTCCCTGGCTCTCAGGGCATGCTTCTAATGTGTGCCCCGGGCTCAGTTCCCACCCTTTGCCACCTAGCGCCCACCTGTGGAATGAAACTATGTCAAAAACCTAAAGATGGGGAAGCCGGGATTGCTCAGTGGGTTAAGCACTCACTTTGCAGCGCCAGGGACCAGGGATCGAATCCCGGCCCAGCCCGTGTGGAACCATATGCTGAAGTGGGAGCTCCCCCAGTTCAGTTCTCTCTCTGTCTCTGTCTCAGTGTCTCTCTCTCTGTCTCTGTCTCAGTGTCTCTCTCTCTGTCAAAAATAAATAAACAAATAAATAAATAAATAAATAAATAAATAAATAAATAAATAAATAAATAAATAAAAATATATTTAAAAAACAAACAAACAAAAAAAACCCTAAAGATGTACAACCATGGAGACTGCTCTGGGCCCTCCCCCTTCTTTTTGTCTCTCTCTGTCTCTGTCTCTCTCTCTCCCTGTCAAACAAACAAACAAACAAACAAACAAACAAACATCAATAAACATATCCTTAAAAATATTAAAAGTTTAAACCTATTTCTGTGCCTCTGCACATCTCATTCAGAGTAATTTTTTGTAAATGCAGATTTGAAAATAATAAATCTTAAAATTCTTCATTGCTCTAAAAAATGTTGGCTCAAACCCTTGACCAGTTGATTAAGAACAGCTGAGCATGTTGTACTAACTATCCTCAGGGAGAATTCCATATTGAGAAAATAATATATTTGCCTCATTATCATAATTTATGACACAGTACTTACAGGATGTTATGACTTAGACTTAATGATTTTGAAGCAGATCATCCTCAATAAAGAACTGATTGGACGTGAGAAGAGTTTACAACAAAACAATTGTGTATGGGTGAAAAAGCCTTAATAGACAAAATATTAATATGTACAAAAAAGCTAATTTAGTGTTTTTTTTAAGTCTAATATTCTGGGAAACAAAAATATTAACTCAAAAAATATCTACATCTTCATGTTCATTGCAGCACTCATTGTTCATAATAGCTAAGACATGGAAGCAACTTTTGTGCACTTATTGATTAATGGATAAAGAAAATGTGGTATGAATATATAATGAAATATCCATTAAAAAGAGAGAAATCTTGCCATTTGCAACAACATGAATGGACTTAGAGTATATTATCATGAGTAAAATAAGTCAGAGAAAAACAAATATTATGTTTGGTCATTTGATTAGACTAAGATGAATGGTAAATGATTTCCATCAAAAAATGTTATAGTTCTGTTTCATTATCTGATATATCAGAGTCATGAGTGGAGTTTTGGGCAGTACTGTTCTAACCTTTGCAAGTATTAGGTTTCATATTTCTTCTTCAGAAGGTGATATGTTTCATCATTGAGAGGACAATAACTACAGCAGCGATAAAGATTGTGAAAAATGCATATTTGACTACTATAATAGAGACAAATATTAAGGGAACAATTATTAGAGTTTGCTGATGATTTCCAAGCAGAGAGCCAAGAATGCTGAACTTAAACCAATAGAATTGATCCCATTTCTAATCTAATAACATGTAGGCCACATACAAGGACTTCAGTTTTATGATATTCCAGCTTGTGGCTATGATTGACATATTAAAAAAAAAAAAAGTCACTTTGTGGTTGAACTAAACTACTCAGATTTAAAAAAAATGTCTTCCAAGATAATGATATTTAAAAAGCTAAGTTGTCCCTCAAGAGGTAAAATCTCAGCGTTTAGTTAAGTTGTATGGTGTAGCTAAATCATGAACATATAATATCCAATTATTGCACTTGTATAAAAATGACAGAATGAAAAAAATATATTAAAAATAAGGATATCAATTTCACAATTAAGCAATAAAATGTATTATTTATTTTAGAAACCTTAACCACAGAGTCAGAAAAGTAAAGAAGAAACATGGAGTTTTAAAACATTGCAATTTGTGTCTCATGCAGAACTCTTTCTTTGTTTTTTGGGTGACAGCTGTATACTTAACAGCCTTGGGATGTATATTAGCCTATTAAGGCTGGCATGACAAAGGACTACTGAGTGAAGAGTTTAAACAGTGGATATTTATTTATTTATTTAGCATTTATTTTATAGTTCTGGAAACCAGAAGTCTCAGATTAGGTATTAGTCGTGTTGTTTAGTACTGAGGGTCTTGAGTTAAGGATTATATCAAGGCTCTCTCCTTGCCTTGTAGATCATTGTCTGTTCTGTCTGTCTTCATGTTGTCTTTTCCCTATGTTCTTGTCTGTATCCAAAGTTCTTCTGTATTCAGTCCCAGTTATACTGGATTATGGCCCAGCTTAATTACCTCATTTAAAGTTAATCACCTATGTAAAGATTCTATCTCCAAAAACAGTCACATACTGAGGCACTGTGCATTAGGACTTCAACATATATATGATTGAAGAGTACAGGTGGGGAGGAGAATTTAGCTCACCACATTCTATCCTCTAATCCATCAAAATTTATGTCTTTCTCATATCCAATAATATGCACTGTATCCCAAAAACCATCAAAAATTTTATCACATTCTATAGGAAGCTGGGATGGCTCAGTGGGTTATGGGCTTGCTTTGCAGCCCTGAGGACTGAGGATCAAATCCTGGCCTGGGCCCATGTGGACCCATATGCTGAACTGTGGTGTGCTTTCCATGAAGGAGGCCTCCAGTTAGGTTCTTGCCCCCACACCCGGTTTGGCCCCTGACTCCAGAGGGTATGCCTTATATGCTGGAGGCCCCCAGCCCAGTTACCACCCTGCATGGCCCCTGCCCACCTGTGTGGAACAAAACCATGTCGAAAACTGATGAAGTTCAACTATGGAGACTGCTCTGGGTCATCTCTCTTCTCTCTGTCTCTCTCTGTCTCTTTCTCTCTGGGTCTCTGTCAAAAACAATAAAATAAATCTTAAAAAAAATCTTATCTCATCTATCATCAAGTCTTAGTCCAAAAATTCATCTAAATCAAGTTGGAGTGAGACAAGGTCCTATCTGTGAAATCGTAAAAGCAGACAACAAGTAATGTGCTTCCAAAATACAATGATGAAACAGTAATAGGATAGATATTTTCATTGCAGAAAGAACAAGTCACAAAGAAGAAAGAGAGCACAGGTTCCAAGCAAATCTGAAACATAATAGGGCAAAGACTATTATATTTAAAAAAAATTATTAGAAATTTATTTTTTAAGAGCAGTTTAAGATTCAGCAAAATTGAGGAGTAGAGAAATGTCTCATGTACTCTACTCTTTCACACGCATAATCTCCCCCATTATCAATGTCTTCTCACCAGAGTGGTACATTTCTTACAACTGATACAGCTAAATTGACATAACATAATCACCCAAAGTCCACAGTACGTATTATGATTCACTCTTGTTGTACATTCTTTGAGTTTAGACAAATTTCTAATAGCACGTATTCATCATTACAGTGTCATGTAAAATAGTTTCACCTCCTTAAAAATTGCCAGTGTTCCTACTATTCCCCTCTCTTACCCAATCAACCCCAGGCTGCCACTGATCTTTTTACTGTCTGCATAGTTTTGCCTTTACCAAAGTGCTGCTAGTTGAAATCATTCTGTATAAACCTTTTTATAATGACTTTTTTTTACTGAGTACTATGCATTTAAGTTTCTTTCACATTTTTTTCATGGCTTGATTGTTCTTTTTTTTTTTTTTAGTACTAAATAATATTCCTTTGTCTGTATATACCACAGTTTATCTATTCACCAACTGAAAGACAATTTGGTTGCTTCCAAACTTTGGAATGTTATAAATGTTCATGCGTAGGTTTTTCTGTGATCATACATTTTTAACTCCTTTGGGTAAATATGAAGGGACATGATTGCTGAGTCATATAGCATAAGTTGATTCAATTTGTGAGAAGTCATAAAACTATCTTCCACAGTAGCATTACCATTTTCTATTCCCACCAGCAGTGAATGAGAGTATCTGTCATTTCACATCCTTCTTAGCATTTTGTCAGTGTTTCTGATTTTGAACATTCTAATTGGTGCATAGTGATATCTAATTGTTTTAATTTACATTTTCCTGATGTCATGTGATGAGGAGAATCTTTTCATATGCTTACTTGTCAACTATATATCCCATTTGATTAGGTCTCCATTAATTTAAATTATTTGGTTTGTTTCATTGTTACTGTATTTATTTTTCTTATTGTTAGTTATTTTATATACTTTTTTAAAGATTTATTTTTTTATTGGTTTTGACAGCGACAGACAGACACAGACAGAAACAGAGAGAAGTGGGAGGGCCCAGTGCAGTCGCCACAGCTGTTCTTGACATGGATTTGTTCCCCACAGCTGGGCAGGGGCAATGCAGGGCAGGAACCAGGCTGGGGTCTCTCACATGGAAAGTGCTCCCCCTTGAGGCAGGGGCCAAACTGGGGGTCAAGAACTGAATTGAGGTTCTCCCACATGAGATGCATGTCCCCGCGAGCTGGGGGTCCAACAAGGGCCTGCTTCAGTGATAACCGAACTGGAGGCCACACCTCAGTTTAGTATATGGATCCACATGGGTGAGGAGTCAATCCTGGAATCTCAGGGCTACAAAGCAAGCACCCAACCCAATGAACCATTCCAGTTTCCCCTGTATACTTTTAAATAAGATTCCTTTATCAGCTGTCTTTCGCAAATATTTTCTCGTAGTCTATGGTTTGTCTTCTCATTTTTTTGATGTTGTCTTTTACCAAGTAGATTGTTTCTAATTTTAATGAAGTTCAGCTTATCCATTCTTTCTTGGCTTTTAGTGTAGAAATTCTTCCAGAAAGAAAGATAAAGTCATCTTGAGGTTCACCTCATTTGTTTTCCCTTCAGAGATCACAGTTCTGTATGGCCTTTTTCCAATTACTGAACACAGCTATTTCACATATTTTGTGAAGCTTTCAGTTTTATTCAGTGAGAACCTCACTCCATAGATTTTAGTCCATCTACCCTAGTAGCCTAGAGAGAGAGAGAGAGACAGATGTGGAAATCACTGCCTTTAGTAAGTCAAAACCCCTCCACATTTTCCTCAAGATTTCACCTTTAAAGACATTTTCACTGCCTTGATCTTACTAATTAGGTTGCCAGCATCACTGGTTTGAAAATCTGCAAATATAAAAGACTACATTAATTGTCCCAAATAATGATGGTAGACAAGCAAGAGCAGAATAGGGGTAGCCCTTTCTATAATTTTGTTTTTCTCCCACAACTTGTCCAGAAGTCTTCTGCACAAGTTTAGTACTGCCAGTTTATTTATACCAGTTTGATAGAACTCTCCATTTATGAAGTCCTTCTTATCTTAAACCTACCACCACCTGTGGATCTCTGGGTAGAATGAGCTGACAGTGTATTCTATTTTGGTATCTTAGTAGGAACTTGAAACAAAACTTAATTAATGAATGAGAAAAAATTGTTGAGATAAGAGAACCTGAAAGGGTATGACGGTTTTTATTAGTAAGCTATAATATTCCAATTCAATCAGGTGGAGGCATACTTTACCCTAGGAGTGTTTGAAGGTAGTGTAGTCACAGTTACAGATTTTTACTCACTCTCAAAGTACTAACCATTAATTTTTCATCAAATAATCGTGTGGTTACCACAAACTTTTTTTCTTTTCTTTTTCTCTTTCTTTTCTTTTCTTTCTTTCTGTCTTTCTTTCTCCTTTCTTTCTTTCTTTCTTTCTTTCTTTTTTTTTGGGGGGAAAGCTTGTAAGAGTTTGAGTTAAATTGACCATAATTTCAGAGAAGTAATATCTCAGTGGATTGAGAAACTGGCTCAGAAAAGTGTGGTTTTATAACTTATTTTATAAATTAAAATCAAAGGAGGAGGATTACGTGAAATTCACTGGTGGTAGATTAAGGAGTGGGGGGAGAAAGCAAGTGGGGTATTTTAGGAGATTGGATAAAAACTAAATTGGAGAGAAAGATATTCTTTCTCATTGATGTGTACAGGATAGTTATTAGCATTTTACAGCAAATAGATATGGTAATATGGGACAAGAATGACATTAAGGGTTTCTATGGTTTCCTGCTCTGGTGAGTTGTGCTTTGGAGAGGAGGTCCAGAAAAAGGAATTACCTTGCATTCCAAAGGTATGTCATCCTGACCCTGGGTAGACACTACCCAGGGCCCTTCTCAAAGAACTGCATGAGACACAGAAATACAGGGATAAAATAAAAATTTTTAGAAGTAGATGTCTAGTCCCCAGAAGTAGGAGTAGACCAGAGCAAAAGAGTGGCTCAAAGGCCACCATGAGCATTTTTGTAATCCAACTTCCATTGTTTTTTTTTCCCTCTCCAAAAAAACTACAGTTACCCTAACTTATTTATTAACAGTGCTGCAAATTCTCTCTTATGGCTAGTTTAGACAAATGACTGGTCTCAATTAATATGTAATTTTATAGTTTTAGGATTTAGAAAGACATAGTCCTCTTCCATATTTTCAAACTGAAGACACTTATTTGGCCTCTTACATAGTGTGCAATTGTGTTCAGTCAAATGGGAGATATTGACAGGAGTTGAGAAGGTGTGAAACAAAGAGAGATTAGGATAGTTCTTCCCCTCTTTCTCTCTATTGTCAGCCATATTTAGTCAGTGGTTGAATTTTTCTTGGACTTTTTTATTTTTGTCCCATTTGGCTACTAGTCAATGGTTTCCTCCCTCCCTGGATTCCAAGAACATAATTTTCCAACTTTGTCTCTTTAATTTCAAGGGTGATAACAGCTATTGGTTATTGTTAATCTGGTTAACATACTTTATTGGGTGTCATAACTTTTCCCCCATGTCTGAAAGCTGTCCTTTTATTATGCTTTTTTAAACTATTTGTACTTATCTCTATTTTCTATAGGTACTATGACATACACATGTATAAAGAGGTAAGAAAGCAGAAAGTTGTTCTTGATAAACTTAGAGATAAGACACTGGCAGGGAGTCCTGTGTTTAGCTGATTTCTTAACTGATTCCAAGATTGTGGTTACAGTTCACTCATCTCATTTATGTTTTTTTGTTGTTGTTTTCTAACTAGATCCATCTATTCACTTTTCATAGGATTTGCATTAACTGTTCCTTCTGCCTTAGCCACTTTTTCTCTAGTTTTTTGTTGGTTGGTTGGTTGGTTGGTTGGTTGCTTGGTTGGTTGGTTTATTGGTGGATGTATTTTTGTGGCTAGTTCTTCATTCCTTAAGTTTCAGGTTCTGTCACTTTTTTTTTGAAAGTCCTTCCCTAGTCCTTCTATATAAAGAGGCAGCTAACCCTGTCACTCTCTACCCCATCTACCGGTTTATTTTATTATTTCATTTACAGTCTTCTTTTTATATATATATGTTTTCTTATTTATTATTCATCTCTCATCATCTTCTATAGATGTGTCATTCATGAGAGCGTAGCCCTCCCTTTATGTTCATATTTATTGTTAAATTCCTAGCACCTAAAATGTAGAGACTGCTACATAGTGATTTTCAATAAAAAGAGTAATAGTGCTTTATGATACAAGGAAATACAGCATTTGGAAAAAGGCAATTATTCCCCACCTATGCTTGTATTTTGGGGCTAAATGTCTAAAGTATTATTTGCTTAGAGTGCCAGAATACCATAAATGTCCTTCATTAGTGACAATGAGACTCCTTAAAGAGGCAAAGAAGACAAAGTTCTCCAGGATGAGCCACAGCTATAAAGGCAAAAAAATCTGTTATTAATTTTAACATTACACTAGCATCATTTGTGCCCACAGGTTGATGTGATATAAAGGTGTGAATTACACACTCCTAAATATTAATTATAGCATTTAATTCAAATAAAAATAAGATAATATAAGGGCCATTAGTAATTTTATTCACTGAATATTTATGCCCATTCTAATTACTGTATTGAAAAAAATCACGTATAGATTTCAGATTGCATCATTTAAGTGAATTTCTCCTTATTAAAACTCTGATAATAAGCTCAACATTCTTTTTCCCAGAAGTAATGAGTAGAATTAGAAATGCCTCTTTACACTGAGTACAAACCTTCCAAACAGAGATGAATTAGTCTCTCTGCTATCTAGTCCCTGAGCTCCATTTAAAATGATCAAACGTACTTATGATCACAGAAAATCTCCAACGAAGTTTAGCAGTCCATTAGTGCAAAAATCAGCATTTTTTTCAATTAGCGTAAAAAACTGAGTGGCTGCACAAATTTATCTAGCAAGAGAACGATGACTGAATTAATAAGAAAGCTAGTCTCCAGTGGGAAAGCCAGATCAGTAGATGATATTAACTTCTTTTTTTCTTATTTCATATCACTGCATAGTGAACTGAATAATAAATGAATTGAGATATTAAAACAAAAACATACTAAATGTATTTGTCTTCTGAAATTTAAAATTGGAATGTATCTAAATAGTACTTTTATTCTTTCTCTCACCTTTAATATACTGTAATAGGGGTTGTGTCTTCATATGCTATATTAAGAAGATTTAGTGGGAAAAGTACCAAAGGGTTTGGAATGAGGGGTACATGAGTTTGACTTGCTCTTATTATCATTGCCAGGTCAACATGGTTATACTGTGCTTGCAATCCTGGTAGACTTACTAGAACAAATTAATAATTCCACCTTTTTTCTTTTTTGAACTGAACTCGGGGCCTCACCACATTCGGGAAGCAAGCTCCAGTTCGGCATATGGGTCCGCCTGGGCCAGAGCCGGGATTCGATCCTCGGTCCTCAGGTCTTCAAAGCGAGCACTTAACCCTCTGAGCCACCCCGGCTTTCCCTGATTCCACTTTAAATGTGATATTAAGAAGAATTTATAACCAGTGTTAAAACTATGGCCACAGCAATATGTCCCTAATTTACGTTATATACAAGATTTAAAAACCATTGTCCTGAATAGTTGCCTCTTAGAAAACAGCAACTAGAAGACTTTCATTTTGTAATTCATTCTCGTCTTCCAACTAAAAACTTCTGAGCAGCTCTTTTATTTTATGTACTGCCATTGATAACCCTTTTAGTTTCATTATGAATCCCCCTTTTTTTTTCTATTTTTCTCCCATAGTATCCATAATTTTTTTCTTTCAGTTGTTTCTCAGTATTTCTTATATTTGAGTCTGATAATTGGAAAATTACTATTATTATTATTATTATTAATATTATTATAAAATTTATATTATTAGCCTTATTCACTCTTCTTTTACTTTAGATTACCGGTAGATCAGGAATACTCACAGACAAAGATTACAGTGATCCAAAACACAGAACTCTTAGCAGTCAATAATAATCACAACTCTTCTGAGAAGAGTCAAGAAAGTTGGCAGCATAAAGTCATGGAGGCCTTAAAAGAGAAGCCACCAATGAGAAATTAGAGTGTAGGAGGAAATAGGAAATTTTAGAAATATTTAGATCATGAAATCATTGTAATGTGAACTGTGGGAACTCACTTGAATAGATAGGAGTGGCATTTGAGAGATCTTATAGGAGCTAGATGACTCAGTCATAACATCTGAACATGGAATCTATGCCATGCTTAAAGGAAGAGGTGAACAATAAGACAAAGCTATGGTACATATATCTTTGCAAAGCAAAGTTTCCAAGATTTTTGTTGTTGATGTTGTTGTTGTTGTTGTTGTTGTTTTTCGGAGATGTCGAGAAGAGGGATTTCTGGGTCATATGGCAATTCCATTCCTAATTTTTTGAGTAATCTCCATACTGCCTTCCATAGTGGTTGTACCAATTTACCTTCCCACCAGAAGTGAATAAGGATTACTTTTTCCCCACAGCCGTTCCAGCACTTGTTATTCCTTGTCTTATTTACTATAGCCATTCTAACTGGTGTGAGATGGTATCTCATTGTGGTTTCAATTTGCATTTTCCTAATAGCTAATGAAATTGAGCATTTTTCATATATGTGTTGATTATTTGTATGTGTTCATGGGAGAAATGTCTGTTCATGTCTTCTGCCCATTTTTTCAATCGGATCATTTGTTTTTTGTGTTTTTGAGTTGAATGAGTTCTTTATATATTTTAGATATTAGCCCCTTATCAGAGGCATTGTTTGCAAATATTTTCTTCCATTCAGTTGGTTGCCTCTTTGTTAACAGTTTCCTTTGCCATGCAAAACCTTGTCCTTTGAGGGATGATTTGACAAAGAAGTTGCAGTACATTTACACAATGAAATACTACTCAGTGGTAAGAAAAGATGTAATACAGCCATTTGTGAGAACATGAATAGAACCTAAGACCATCATATTAAGCAAAATAAGTCAGACTGAAAAAATCAAGAAAAATATGACTTCACTTATAGATGGAATATAAAATTGAAAGTAACAAAAAAATAAAAACTCATGGTCATAGTCAATATTTCAGTGGTTATCAAAGGGTAAGGAGGGAGAGGGGTGGGGGAGTAAGGTGGGGCATCAAATATATGGTGAGAGAAGTTGAATTGACTCTGGGTGGTGAGCACATAATGCAATACATAGACAATGTAATGTGCATTTTTACACCTGGAACCTATGTAATTTTTACCAACCAATGTCACCCCAATAAATTAAAAAAATAATAATAATAATATTGAACTAAAAAGGAAATCAAGTATTTGAGGAAGATGTAAGAGAGATGTTAGTTCTACAATAAGGAGATAATAGAAAACCTTAAGCAAAAAAACAAAAACAAGCAGAACAAAACAAAAAAACAAGTGGGGATGCCATTAGAGTCCAATATGAAAGTACTATGATAAGAAAATGTTTTCACATGCTGTTATACCAGCCTATACATTTCTCTCTGTCCCCTTAATCCTGGTAATTTCAACACATCCCTCTGGAGCAGTATAATTTTACCTATAATGTGTTATCTGAAGTCCTTCATATAGAATTATATAGATGTTTTCTGAAATTGCAATAACACAGTCAATTTTATTTTATTTTACTTTTTAAAGATTTATTTTATTGCTTTTGACAGAGAGGAAATGGGCAGAGAGAGAAAGAAGGGGGAGGGCCCAGAACAGTCTCCATAGTTGTATGTCATCAGTTTTTGACAGTTTCATATCACACAGATGGGTGAGGGCTGTGTAGGGTGGGAACTTGGCTGGGGGCTTTCCACATGGGAAGCTCACTCCAGCAAGAACCAAACTGAGGGCCTCCCACATGGGAAGCACACCCCAGTTAAGCATATGGGTCCACACAGACCGGGGCTGGGACCAGGACTCAATTCTCAGACAATGGGACTGCAAAGTGAATGCTCAACCCACTGAACCATCCTGGAATCCCTACATGATCAATTTTAATGCAATTTTTACTTAGATAAAGGAGGAAGGAAGAAGCGTAGCGTAAGTGGAGTCTGTAGTTGAAGAAAGTGTTATTCAAGTACTTTGAGAAAATTATATCATTACTAACAGAAAAGAAACAGTTTTAAATAATTATGGCAAAGAAAGGGATTACATTGAATATTTTCTGGTGTTCTCTCCTAAGTCCTGATCTCAGTAGTCTTTCTGTTTTCTCTAGGTTAGGTTCTGTATAAAACTGGGTTCAATTTCAAGATGAAGAAACTCCTGAAGTTCTAAGCAGAAAGGGACTTTGTGCATGAATTTGCTTCTTTTAGAATTATAAAATGTACTCAAAACAGTTGAATCAACCACAAATGTCTCAGAATCTTTGTCTTTTCCTGTGACGATTGATAAGGGAATGAAAAATGAAAGAGACTTGGTATGATGTATCAGAGAGAGTTCAGTCAGAAAAACAGAAACTATACTAGCTATTTCAACAGAGAGGGCTTAATATAAGAAGTTAATTAAGCAAATATTGAATAACTTAAATAGCAAAATAGGAAAGAAAAAAGGTAGGAATAAGAAGAAGAAAAAGGATATTGCTTTTAGAGATGTGAAAAATGTTTGGGGTTTTCAGAACCTAGAGTTCAAGAATGGGATCCACATAGATTTAGGAATCGGGATTTAAGAATATGAAGAGGGAGTGCTAGTCAGCTACTTTGGTAACTCAGGGATGGGCAGGTATGGTCTGTGAACAATAACTTAGACCTTAGAGCGAGGAGTGCTATGTAAAGGGTGTCCCAAAATTTACGCAAGGAGTGATGAAAATGATGCAATTCAAATCTTGTGTGAATTTTGGGACACCTTTTAGTATTACAGAAGCTCCAAATAAGAGTCTTACAAAGCCAAGGCTGAGATCTTCCCAGGAGAGGGCATTGTCTGCTGGTAGTGGTGTCATGTTTGTTCAGAGGAGGGGTCTTATGGAGTGGAAGTAAGCATAGTCCTGGTAAGCCCTTAAGAGGAACGAGTGGGTGATGAAGATGGTTCAGGAAGAGTAAAAATATGACGGAAATTAGAAAGCACTACTCCAGGCAACGTGAAGCAACACTAAGGGAGGTGACACTAATAGAATTAACAGGCAAACTGAAATAAACAAGTCCTTTCTTCCTCCTGTCTTTCTGTCTTCTTCAGTGCCTGTAAGAAAAAGTCTAAGAAGTATCTACATAACAAAGAACTGTAGATTGCCAAATTCTCACCCAAGCTTCAAAAAACAAAGAATAAAAGTATGGATTTAAACCTGAGAGTGAAATAGCTTCATAACCAGCATGAATAAAGCACATAATTTCAACCTCTAATTAGGACTCTTAACCCTGAAAAATGTCCTAGCTTTATGGCTCAGTGTACGAAAGCTATAAAGAAACACTAGTTTTGTGGCTATAGAGAGACTAAGCGAAGTGATAATTAAGGACTAAATAACCTAATGTAATAATTAGCTTATAGGGTTTTACTGTGAACTATTTGATAAGCCCACCTTTACAACCTGTGCTTTCTGGAAGAGATGTGTGCCAGGGTAGAGGGGAGATCAGGGGATCAGAGGCAAAAATAAAAAACTGAGGAGTGATATTGTGAAATATTAAGGATGGCCACATATTTGCTACTTCTTCATTTATAGGCACACACTGATTCCTGTGCCTTGAATTTTAGTTGGCCTTAATGACTTGACATCTGGAACATTTGAAATAAGAACATATGAATTTCTCCAGCTTACACCCAGGCCTCCCTGTCTCAAGGATCTCTGAGGTGCCATGTATGAAGTTGAATACAACACTGGGAGGCTTCTTGTAGGTACTCTGATCCTTAGTTTCAGTTGAGCCCAGTCTTCAAATTATTCCTGCCTAAGCACAGACCATGTGATGCCAGCTTCTTTGAATATTCCAGACCAGTCCCATTCCCATCTGAACACCACTCACTGACATTTGTTGACAACTTGTGAAGTGAAAATCAGCCTGCATGAATTCATGACCACAAACTGCTGAGATAAAATAAAACAATCATGGTTTAAGCCAATAAGTGTTAGGATAGTTTTCTATATACCGGTAGATGTTGGGGCAGATATATATAAGGTCAGAAATATGTAGGATTTAAGTGAGAGTTTTTTGAGCCAACATAAACAATATAGCATACAGTTTTATATGCCACATGTTTTCTATCATTTTCTTCCATTTTAGGAAAAGACTGGAATAAAATGAAACCCAGTCTTTTCAACTTTATTCTTGAAAGGAAAGAAAATACTAAAATGAAAGGAAATGATAGAAAGCACGTAGCTTATATATAATAAAAAAAGCAAAGCAAAAAATAGCATAAACAAAATAAAATATACTTATTTGTATTCTTAGGAGAAAAATGGACTCAGAATAAGAAGAGAAATATGAGGTAGTAAAGTAACATACACAATAGAGAAATGGTATAAAAACTGGAAGCAAATGATAATGTTTTTAAAGATATAGAATTAAGGGCTACTGACTTAAACAGGATAAAAACATTTGTTGGAGACCAATATTTCTAGAAGAAATAACTTCAAAATTGGGATACTATTTTTAAAAATTGTTTGGTGGTATCAGAAATCTGGAGCCAACATTGAAGAGCGGGGCAGATATTACAAGGAGGGAATAATTTCGGAAAGGTGAGTTAATGATCTGCAGCTTTTTATCTGGAAAAAATTGGTAATGCAAAAGCTGTGTAAAGTGGGAGATTTAATATAAACCTAAAAACTGAATAAGTGGAGTAGGAAATTCTTTCAGTCATATAGTTCTCAGAAAGAAAAAAAAAAAAGTCTTCCAGAGGGTCCCTAGTTATTAGTTGGAAGTCCTGGACTACATACCCTAGGAAAAGAAGCAAAACACATGAAACCCAGCTTCAACTCCTATGAGTCCCCAACTAGATTAGGATGATCAGTCTCCTTGTATGTCTTCAACTTGCTCCTGCTAATACCTCCAACTTCATTTTCTAGGATCATCAATCTCACTCTTTTGTTGCCACACTAATAATTACCAGAGTACTCTAATAATACTCTACTAATTTCTTCTTCAGGGCATTTGGGCTTGCTTATTATTATTATTATTATTATTATTAATATGAAGATCTTCCCCATAGTTTCCAGAGTTTGTATAGCTCAAGACTATTTCATTCATGTCTCTTTTCATATATAACATACGGTATATATAATGGTCCTCCCTCCACATTCCCTCTTTACCTCCTATACTTTTATCATGATTTATTTGTGTGCCTAGCATTTAAAAAATAGATATATTATACCATACTGCATTAGTTTTAAATTACTGTTTGTCCTATTAGACTTTACTATATAATGCAAAAGGAGATATAATTTCACAGGGGCAGATTTCATTTTAATTGTAAATCTTATTGTAGTTCACTTTTGAACTAAAACTTCATTATATATCTATTAAAGGAGAAAAAAATATTGAGGACCACAGTAGGAATGCTTGTAATTCATTCATTAAGACATTGTTTTTGAAAGTTAGTATCCCCATATACAGATTTTATTAACATCTAATATAAAAATAAGAAAATCAAATGATTAATTTGATTTGCTAATAAATTAAATGGTAAGGAAATATTTATAAAAATATAATAACTTATCTAAATGTATCATTCTTTTCTAATTTAAAAGTTGCAATTTGGTGAAATTACATGCTCATGCTCTTCTTGTAATTTTTGTAACATCAAATTCCTGAGGCACAAATAGCTGAGGCTAAGCCAGGTGCCAGATATTATTTGAAGGTAGAATCTACAATATTATTTGATAAAGTGGGTTTTTACAGATATTTCTTACATTTTTCCATGTAGGAACAAATAATTTAATTGAATAATAATGATAATTCATCAAAAACTGTTTTTAATATGCAAAAATAGGAGCAAATTAATTATAATAGAATCAGTGTTGCATTCCACGCCGCATTTCCCTTGTCACCTAAATTATTAGATATAAAGTATATTTTTTTCGGAATGTATCATGTCTAGTACATTTTACTTCTGTTTACATACAATATAATAAAGCTTATTGTTAACACCTTGGTAGAGTTCTATAGATCCTAGGGTACACATGTCAATTCCCCTTGTTTAGATTCATAACATCTCATTATTTATTAAATGTTTATTTTACCAGATTTATTGTAAGCTCTCTAAGGGCAAAGTCCAATCCATTTTAAAAATTACTAATTCTTTGTT
>PVKE010031836.1:0-18814 GCA_004027555.1 Craseonycteris thonglongyai
CAATCCTAGTGCGCAGGCCAGCTATCGCCCCACTCACACATTCTCTGCACCAACACTGGGACAGCTCTCATGCGCAGCATCATTCCTGGCCACTTCAGGATGAAATGCATGGGTTTGCCTGGGATCTCAGAGGTAAGCTGGCCTGGGCTCACTAAAACTGTCTCTAAAAAACCTTAGACTGAGGGTAAGGGGGCAGGTGGGGGGGAGAGCTGGGTGGGGGGGAGTAGGGAGGGGGAATCAAATACACAGTGATGGAAAGCGAGCTGATTCTGGGTGGTGAGCACATAATGCGATGTATAAACAATGTAATGTAGAATTGTACACCTGGAAACAATGTAATTGATATCAATCAATGTCACCCCAATAAATTTAACAAAAATAAAGTGAGAGATAAGTTGTTTCAAAAATAACAACAACAACAAAGTCTTAGAGACTCCAAAAGTCTTACCATGTGCCTCCCACTTTTTCAGATGCCCCCAAACCATTAGTTCCTAGGACTGGTCTCTCAAATGATTTTCAAATAATTGGGACAGAGAGGCCAGTTGACTGAATTGCCTACTGCTTACCTGATAATCTAGGTTGGATTGTTTGCTTAATCAGACACCAGTACCCCTATTTCTGCCGTGGCCCTTGGCTGTGTCATTACTGTTGACCGTCTATTTCCAGAGGGAACAAAAACCAAACCCACGAAGCTCTGTAAGGCTCTGCTCTCACTGACTGTGAATGTGGGCTTCCCCTACAGCCTCCCCTGCCTTTTCACTGTTTTCAAATCCCATAAATATAAACATGTGGCTCTTCAACCGCATCTGTAGATAATAACTTCAGGGGCCTTCCTGTTTACATGGCAATACCCATTTCCCAGCCAAATAAACTCTGCGACGGAGAGCTGAGGTGTTTATTGGGCCAGTCTCGGCTGGGATTGAGTTAACAGGAAACACCCACTCTCAAAGAAATGTCTGATGATTAAATATTGGGGGGGCAGGGGGCACAAGGGGTCAAAAACACTGAAGACATTGCCTTTTTCTTCCGTCTGTCATTTCTAGTAAGACACAGAAGCAGCTATGATAAATGTGTCTAAGAGTCCAGGCCTCACAAAGCCCACAGCTGTGCTGCTCACTGGCCACATGGCCATGATATGGGGAAGAGGGAAGACGTGCAGACGGGAAAGCCGGGAGCCTCTCCCAAGACACATCCACACCTCCGGGGCCATCCGGTGAAGAGATGTGAAAGGTTGACATACATCCATCACCGGGCAGCCCCTCAATCTCCTGCCTGATTATGTTTTAATGAGCAATGTTTCTGCATATCAGACCTGTCAATAAAGTCTGACCTAAAAATTTAGAGACACCCTCTAGCCCAGTGGTTCTCAGTGGGGGTGGAGTTTTTCCTCCCAAAGGACATTTGGCAGTGTCTGCGAACAGTTTTCATTGTCAGGACTGGGGAGGTGCTACTAGCATCTAGTGGGTAGAAGCCAGGGATGCTGCTAAACATGCTACAATGCACAGGACAGCACTCCCTACACGGACACCGAAGAATCATCCAGCCCAAAATGTCAGTAGTGCCAAGGTCTAGCCCAGTGCCTTTCCGTAAACCAAGAAACTGAGACCCAGAGGAGGAGAGGGATTTGCCCTAAGCCATGCTGCCAGACTCAGTGCCACTGTGCCCACCTCCTCCACCTCCTATGCGATGCCTTTTAAAGTCACGCAGGTGCTTAATTTAAAAAGATAAATATGCATTGTCGAAGAGTTGCAAACAATTTCCCCAGCCTGAATTCACCCAAGTGCTTTTAGGAAGTGTTTGTCTTAAAAATGAGCTGTTTCCATGATTTCTCAGAATATAGTGCTAAAGGGGTAAGAATGGGCAGATCTTCCTAGAGGAGGTGTCTGACTCTAAGAGTGATGTGGACCACTGGCCAGTTACTGAGCTTGTCTCTGCATCATGGTTTCCTGGTCCTTCTTTTGGAACTGTGGTAAGCCAAGGCGTAGACAGCACAGGACATTAAGAAAGCACAGGACATTAAGAAAGCCACCACTCTACCCAGGCCCTCAACCTCACCACAGGGGAGGGACTTACCAAAAACAAAGAATGGCCCAGAAAAAAAAAAGCCCTGCAAACTATAGTGATGCTCACTAGTAGAATTTTTCTGAGAATATAGCTCTCTAGGCCAAAATCCATTTGTACCCATCCTTGGGCTTTGGTTGACTTTCTTTTTAAGAACCCAAAAGTGATGTGGGAAGGCAAGGAGACAACCCACTACGGCTGGGCTGCCTGAGGTCTTCTGACCAACAGCCAGGGCAGAGGTCCATTAGGAACAAGGCCCCACAGCGGCAGGCCGGTGAGTGAAGCTCCATCTGCATTTCCAGCCACTCCCCATCTCTGGCATTGTGGCCTGGGCTCTGCCTCCTATCAGATGAGCAGCAGCGTTAGATTCTCATAGGAGCACAAACCCTACTGTGAACTGGGTGTGCGCATCCCCCCATCCCAGCCCTATCCATGGGAAAATTGTCTTCCACAAAACCGGTCCCTGATGCCAAAAAAATTGGGGGACCACAGAGCTAAGCGTTCACTTGCCGGCCCTTGTTTATGTGCCCAGAATTCAGAACCATGCAATCATCGAGGCTGCTGTCTTTATGCCCTAACTGGTCCCATGGTTGGAATCAGGAGCTTTACCCACGAACGGGGTGAGCACTGCATCCTTCAGACACAGGCTGATAAGGTGGTGAGCTCACTGCTTGATGCTTTGCTCATCCCTCTCTAGGAGGAGAATAAAATAAGAACCCAGCGATTACCAAAATTTTTTTCCCCTCTCACCAGTAATACAGGATCTCTGTGCTCCCATTGAGCACTGCTAAGTCCTATGACTCTAAGTGCCCAGGCGTATAGGCTGGAGGAGAAACCGCGGATGAGAAAAGACCCAATGTACACACATAACAAAACCAAAAAAAGCCATTTTATTGAAAATTCAATTCAAACTTCAAATTAATATTACAATCATGAGAAAAATGCCAAGTAATTCCATTTACAGTTGCAACATACAATACAAATAGTCCCTTTGAAATTAAGAGTAAACTCATCCACAATCATGAGCTGTGGCACAAAGCAGAATTTGTACAATATGTGCATGAAAAGCAAATCTTGGGCAACAGCGATTGGAAAAAAATAAAAATGAAAAGCTTGTATTTACACAAAATGCTACAAATATTTTTGTTCCACAGAAATCTAAGAATGGTAAAGCATATCCAAAAAAAAAAAAAATGGAATTTTATTCAGAATACCTAAGAAATTACTGTAAGTTATGGTTTTGGCTGATATATTTCAAAGTACTGCAGTAAAAAGCAAACAGTTACTTGTAAACATGAAGTAAACAAACATCTTTAAAAGTCTCACATAGAAAATGTTTTTTTTAAATGCATTATTTATTTATTTATTTATTTATTTTAAGAACAACAGATTCAAGGTTTGGAAAAGTCATCTTTTATTGATGTTATTTATTCTTGTTCTCCTGGATATTGTTCTTTTCACTAATAATGCTTTGTGTTTTCCACGTATTAATCTAGACTCTGAGTCAGTCCCTTTCTGGGAATGGAGGGAGCTAAGCCAGCAGACATATCACCTCCACTCTGAATTTGCAATGGTGGTCTCTAATGGTGGGGATTTCTCTGCTCAATTTCAAAAGGGCCTCGTGGGGTAAGACAGTCTAAAGAGCGAATGAGAACCGATCTGTCAGTCTCTCCGTTTCAGGCTGTGTCATTCTACTAATCTAAAACCAAAGCTGTGGTACCTGCTCTGAAACTCTGACATGGTTAACATTTGAGACAACTGAAACAGATTTTTTTTTTTTTTAAGTGGCCATGTTGGTCATGTTGTAAACCCCAGCAAGGTTTATGCTACATAAAGAGCCATGCTCTTTTAACCTGGAGGAGATAAAGAGTGTTGGCTAATACATGGCTCCATGGTAGTAAGGCTTTGCTTTGGTCTAGAAATCACAAATTATATACATGACCCAGTGCAAATGAAGGGTTCAACTAAAAAGATTAAAAAATGAAACACAATTTTAACCCCTGGCCAAAAAAGGGCAGAATTTCATCCCCCCCAAAAGTGAATTACCCCATTGGAGTGGTTAGAATGAGGGTGGAAGGGAGAAGAACTTAAATTTTTCCCAAGAAAAAAAGGTTTTTTAAGTGTTTCTGGGTTGCTGCCTGCAGCCACTATGATAACATTTCAACACAAAAGCATCCATAAAGTCACTTTGTATGTGTACTGTAAACTTAAAAAAGCCCTTTTAACATTAGAAAATAATGTACAAATATAGTACCTTTTTTATTAAATAGGTACAGCTGGCACTGGCTGGCGGTAACGTTTTTATGTCAATTAATTAAAAATTGAAATGTGTAACCAGATACTGGCTTTTTTAAGTGCTTCTGAAACAAACACACACGTTTTACACTTACAAATAAATGGACAGTGGCGTGCTTCGAGCTACCACACACAAACAATAAATAGTATCGATTACTACTTCCATCTTACTTAAGTAACAGACAAAGTGGCTTCTTTCTCTAAGCATACTTGGTATACAACCTTTAGAAGGCGAAGTGTTCTCTTTTGGTTTGGTCTCCCCTCTGTTTTTATTAGCAGTCAGGAGGAATTCCAAGGGGGACTCCCCGGCAAGAAGCACAGGTCCAACTGCTCCCCAGGCCATCCTGCAATGCTAGGGGGCCGGAGCAGGTGGGCCTGGGCGTGACTAGGGAATGCAAGGGCCTTCCCACAGCTGGAGGCAAATCACCACGAAGTTCTGTGAAGTGGGGCACAGAATTCAAAAGAACGAGTACTCTGACCAGTGGAGGAGGAGGGCAGGGATCTGCCTGGCAGTGTCACTGAGTGATCCTGGCTTGGATTAAGGCTGCGCACATGAGAATTTGCCATGTGGCCACCAGGAGCGGTCAAAGTGCATCCTACACGAGGGCATTAGCTCAAATGCATACGCCAGAAGAGACACCAAACTCCACAGAGCCTTGCCTTCCCTTTACCCTCCACTGTGAACGAGGAGTGTCTAAGACTGTGTGTGGGCCCCCACAGGCTGGGTTCTCTCGGTTCAGCTATCCGCTGGAACGTGCCTGCTACTTCAGACGGCCCTGCTCCCATAAGGATAACTTCATTCTGCTCCTTTACATGTAAATTCTATGAAGGGCTGACAGCAGGGTCTTGGATAAGGCAGATTTGGGTCCCCTGACCCACTGTTTGCTAAGGCAGGTTTGTTAAAGAGATTCTCTGGTGCAATTCTGCTTTCCTGTACTGTGTGCATCGTGATTGAGCCTTTAGCTATACCTGTGGCTTTAAGGTCACTATGTCTTCACTTTGAAGCCTGGGCGATTTAGAGTTCTGCTTTAACTATGAAACCACAGAACGTTTTTCTGCAGCTCAATGATTCCCTTGTGCTTGTCTTTTTAATGTGACAAGAGTCATTGTTATTTGAAAGAAACGAGGAAACCATGTCACTCTAGCATTTCATGCTGGCAAAGGGCAAAGTACGTGATAAAGGGCTAAGGGTTGTCTTTTTTAATCCCTAATTATTGCTTTAAAAGGCAAAGCTGTGTTAGAGGCGATCAAAGATCTGAAAGAACTAGACATAACATTTCCTTCATACATCACAAAAACAAGCTACATCTAAAATATTTGGAGATGGAAGTATTTTTAAAATCACATTGTGCCTGGATGAACTGAAATTGCTTAGCAATATTTCAGGTATGGCTCTAGCCCACTGAAGAAATTTGTTATTTAATAAAGAGCACTTTTAGAGACCGAAGTCAACATATCAATACACTAAGAAATGTTTCAAGGGTCCAAATGTCATTAAATAATTATAAATATATCTTTAAAGTTATATGACCATTCACTTAGCAAGTTACCTCAGATTTTACACATATTCATAATTTAAAAAAAGAAAACAAATAACACACAGCCAAACACAAACACTATCTATACCATTATGGCTATAACAAGATATTGCCATTTTCAGTTTTGCATAAAAGGAGAAGAGGATGGGTTTTGGGATGGTATTTCTTTTTGGTTAAATGGGGAAGGGAGCGGGGGGAGTATTAAAAAGTAAAATAAAATAACCTATCCTGATCCATATTTTCGAAGTCACTTTCTTAAAGTGGGGGTGGGGGGTGGGGGGGGGGACTGAACCAAACAGTTCCAATGAGTACTTGCAGCAAGTCGGAAGGCAGAATTTGGAACAGCTGTACTGTAATGGAAGCATCCATTCTACCGCTTTGCCCTTGAGGTGCACCTTGACTGGCTTTGTAAGCTGGTCTGCAGGGCACCGGTCCACACACAGCTGCAACCATGAGGCTGTGTGCTTGCAAAGCAGAGAGGAAGCTGCTCGCTCTTCCTCCTGCACCTGGAGTCCACCTCTCTGAACTGGTGTATGAACAAGGTATTTGTAACAGACCAAACAACAACAGCAACAGAAATTCCTTTTTCCTTTGTTTATAGAAGTACATTGGGTTGACTTTTGTTTGGTTTTGTTTTTCTATTGAAAGAAAAATAGAAAGCAATCTGAAACCTGATTATGATTGTCTCTCTCGGGCCTTTTGCTTTTCAAAATCTACCCTCTTCTGGTTGCAAGATCATTACTGGGTGAATGAAAACGCTTCTCAAAAAGTAGGCACTTTGTAGATAGCTAATTGATATACATATATATGCACTCTCTCTATATATGTATATGTTGATACATTTGGAATGTGGCTCCCAGGTACCGCTGGGCCACAGCTGAGGAATTTCAATATGGTCGCCAAACAGATTCATCCATTCTGCCACTAGAATTCAAAACAGTTGGGGAACTGCTGTGGCTTCCATCAGCGTCAACACCATCATTCTGGTTAGGCAAATTTGGATTTAATAGCGTGCTGCCATTCGAGGTGGTGGTGCACGGCGGAAGCATTCTGGAAGGAGACCGGTCTCCCCCGGGCACCATGGGGAACTGATAGGATCCTGACGAAGTGCCATAGTAGAGATATGGAGTGCTGCTGGTCTGGAAGGGTCCGCTCTGGCTTTGGGAAGAGCCGGGGTAGGGTGGTGGCAGGTAGGTGTGGTAGTGAGTGGTGGCGGACATACCGAGGGACATGCCTGAGGTGACTGGCGGGGTGTAAGTAAAGGTGGCTGGATAGTGCATTCGTGGGTTGGAGAAGCGGCTCTCAGTGAGGGATGAAATGCTGGGGAACTGCCTGGGGTCTGAAAAAGGGCCCAGTTCTGAAGCACCTAAAAATTGTAACAGAAGATGGGGGGAAAAAATCTGTAAATATCAATTAAAATAATGATAGAATTTTCACAAGAAAAAAGAAAACTTTAGCTTCCCAAAAAGGAACAGCAAGCCACAAACAGATCTTCAAATGTACAGGTCACTACACAGTCTTCTTTTTCCCCACTTTACAGTCTTAGTGGCATTTATCCTTAAATTCTACACCCCCAGAGAACCCCAAAGGGCTTTAAAAACCCAAGTGTGTGCTAGGTCATATGTGTAAACCAACCCAACACTCTGATCATATAGATTCACTCACCAGACTTTAAGAATGAATCCTCATTGGGTTTTTTTTTCTTTGTTTCCCGTTGCACCTCACATATTTGAAAGTGACATTTTTACTAAGTCGGACAAGCTTCTTTTTCTCAACCCAATATAAAGAATTTGCATGATCAGTTTTGTTATTGGTACTCTTGACAGGGCCCTCCTTCAGCGATAAAGGCACATCAAAAGAATACCCTAACACAGGGGTGTCTAATCTTTTGGCTTCCCTGGGCCACACTGGAAGAAAAAGAATTGTCTTGGGCCGCACATAAAAACAAAAACAAAAAACTAACACTAATGTTAGCTGATGAGCTAAAAGAAAAAAAAAAGTCCCCCCCAAAACCTCATAATGTTTCAAGAAAATTTACAAATTTGTGTTGGGCTGTATTCAAAGCCGTCCTGGGCTGCAGGTTAGATACACTTGACCTAACTGTTCTTGACACTTCTTTTCAACTTTTAAAATAATTTAAAACCTTGTTTTATTCTTCATCTTAGAAACAGATTTTTAAACAATCAAATCAGATTGAAATCAATGGACTCTGGGACTATGACTTATCTGGGGGCATATAGAGACAGTCTAGCCCTTAGAAATGCTCCTGAGGGTCATACACTAAATAGTAGACTTTCAAAGTTGGAGGGGTAGGGAGGCTTAGTACCCGCAAATAATTGCATTTCAAGCCTTGATAGGCAACATAGCACCTGATTTAGGCCAGGTGCTAACAACAGCTTTTATGACAAGCTTGCTGCACAGGGGAGATGTAAGGAGGGCACCTCACCATCCATTTACCAGGTTCCTGTACCACATCCTACAGAATTAGCTTCAGGCCTCTTTGAACCCATAACCTGGAGACAAAGATGTTTTCACCTTAAAAGATAAGGTCCTTTAGCTTCTAAAGCTAATAGTATGCTTCCTCAATAGGTATTTCTAGTGCTTGACTTAGGAAACCACAGTTATAAACCACTTCGTGTGGAAGTTAGTTTTCAAAGAGTGAGTAATAATTTTCCAAAGTTGACAGAATTGTGACAAGCCCTTTTATAATACCAGTGCTCTTATGATCTTGGTCACATGTAAAATCCTCCAATTCTTTGGATCTATATAGTTGCTTTTCCTATAGCTTTTATCTATAAGAGAAAGCACTTAGTAATTCTTGAAGGCCTTGGTGAGCAGGTACTTCTTCAGCCCCATTTTTACTTGGCCCTTGTTCTTGGATACTACAATATTTCTTAAAGGAATAACCCTAAGACTTTTCTTTAAAGGTCCTGACAGAGAGTTGTTAACTTTTGTTAAAATGCACATTGTCATAAAATGCTAGGGGTGTTAGGATGTGCATTTGTAGTAAAACGGGAGCATATAAAAGTTGTATCGAGTTAACCAAAGTGTTTCTCACAAATCGGACAGTAGCAGACAGCCCCACCCAGCCGAGCCCAGCAATGGTTAAAAGTCTCACCTGCCTGGCTCTTCTTACTGAGAGTGGAAGGCCAGAGGCAGAAGTCAGAGGTGGCAGTGTCATCATCTGTAAAATGAGGGGGATGAGCTCTAAGTTCCCTTCCAGCTCTAATGTTCTATCACCACCAATTCCAAGACAAGGAGAAGCAGCAGCCTTAGGGGAGGGGGAGGCAGAGAAGTCCCCACCCTTCATCATTAGTTCCTTTCCCAGAATCCACAGGCCCATAAGCAGAGGGTAAAAGCTAGTGAGCAGCATCTAATACCAGAAGCAAACACTTTCAAGATGACAAACCAAAACTAACACAGTCTGGGCAGTTACTCTCTGCTTTTTAAATTCTTCCATCCTCAACTGGCCTCCACCTAACCTCTCCCAAACACGACGTTCTGACAAGCTCCAGTTTGAAACTGTAGAAGTAGTGATGATGACAGACTCGCAAATAGGAGCAGATGAGATTTAACGTCTTTCCCGCCCCGGGCTTATGCGTTGCCTGACAGGGTGCAAGCCCGAGACGGAGCCCACAGATGTTCTTGGCCAGCCTTTTCACTGCACAGCAGCTAGGTGAACTGGAGTTGGCAGGGCTAATGCTTAGAGGCAGGCCACTTCTGTACACATTATGTTCACTGCTCAGATCATGTGAAAGAAACCAGAATAATGTGAGCAATTTCAAAAGGAAGAAGTCACACTTAAAACATCAACGTTTGCCCCCCCACCGAAGCACAGAGGTCACACAGATAGGCTTGTCAAGGTAAAAAACATGCTCCTGGTGGGCATTTGTACTTAAAATATACTGCAGTCATTAAAATTCCATGTGGTTTCCCTTATTTTGATGCAGAAGCCTCATTAAAAGCCTCTATGTGGGCTCTGCCAATAAACTCCAGTACGGTTTTGCATTTACTCCTCCACCCCCTTCACCTTCCCTGTTGTACCTGATACATTTTGCTGACATTTTTATTATCCATAACATGCCAGGATCACTGTACCTTTCGGGTTTATAGGTACCAGCTAATGCACACTGACATTCATTTTTCAATTAATGAGCGCTGGTTGTGGTTTACAGAAAACAATGCAACAAATTTCCGCTAGGTTTACAGAATTTTGACCAATCATTTCTAGTCATTCGAGACTGTAATGTCTTGAGGGGAAACTCCTTCTAGGCAGAGAGCTAACATAGACTTTAAAGGGATAATATAGTAATTTTTATAATTAACAAAAAAATAATTTTCTGGAATTTGCTTAGTCATTTTGTGTTACCAAGAAATGTTTTTGAAACCTACTGCAATGTGTTCTGCATGAAGAATATTACCCAATTAATACAGTATCCTATGAGATCCCTTTACAGAATAATTTATGATGGGGAGACAGAAGGAAAGAATATAAAACCCTCCCCCACATTCAATTTATTTATAATGGTTGCAGAAGCAAATGATATAACTAAATTTTATTTCATTGAATAAGGTTGTACCTAGACTTCTAATCTCTATTTCACACATGAACTCAGGTTTCCTTTTTAGAGTACTTTCTCGGGTTATGTTGACATTGTGTCCTAAATTATTCATTCCTGTGTCACTAGATCCATTACAACTACGAATTTCAAAATCAGGCCTAGATATTATATCAACTAAAGTAAAGAACATGTAATATCTACTTATTAAAATGGTGGTGATGAAAGCCTGCGGAGTTCTAAAAGTACTATTAGCGCATCTAATTTTGTAAATGCAGAGCTAAAGCTCAGTAGCCGCCCCAGTGATGTGCCCTGTAGCCTCAGAGACAGTTTTAAACTCCTGACTATGACCTACCGATTAAATCAAGCCAGTTACGCCAGGAGTTACTTGAAGGCCAAGATATTAAATACGGTGCATCTTTCCAATGGGCTGGTTTTACGCCATTTGGAGTCAGGGTTACACTATACAGCACACATAAATAAGGTATGGAGTAGATGCTACACTTGGGTGAATTTTTAGACAAACTAAACAATCCCTTCCACAGAATTTTGCACTTGTGAGGCTGTCGACTATGCCTCCATGTCCCCAAGACACTCATTTACCATCCTCTGCTGGTTGGGGTATGCTGGTGGAAAAATCCAAAGCCCTCATGTACTATTTAGATAATCCTAGTCTAACCCGTCAACAAATAGAGAAGCTGAGGTCTGGAGAACAGGAGCCATTTACTACATATACAAAAATCACGCAGCTTGAGAGGCTGGGTCACAAACTAGACAGACATCTTTGACTTCTGACCTCTTTGCAATCTCAGTTACCCTAAAGAAATTTAGTTGATACAATCCCAGATATGTAAATGTTCTGCCTTAAAAGTCTAATTGTCTAAATAAATTTGCCTCAAATTATGGAATTGGGCTCTTCTAGTGCTCCGTGTTGCCCTGTGAGAATGACTGTCTTTGGGGTACTGTTAACAACTCTTTGAGGTCTTGTTGTTGATCTAACCTACTAAATAGTGAGCAATTAGTTCCTTTGCTCATGCCATAATGTGAATGAGACCAAGGTCAAGAGTTTGATTCCCTTAGGACCTGCTGGTTTCCAACAGATGCATTTCATTCCAGAACTGCTATCTGCACCCCTTGCCACAGACAGCTTGCAAATGAATATAGCTGTCATGGAAATACAAATGCGAACACCCTCAGCAGCAGCGGCAACAGCAAAAGCTCTGTAGGACCCAATATGCATGGGGAAGGATATATTATAAAATGCCCATGAAGCACACATAAAAAAAAAAGCAATGCTAAAAGTAAAAAAAAAAAAAAAAAATCTTGCCCCTCCTTTCAAGGTCTGTGGAGGAAAAGGAAATAGCCTCTCTTTACCCAACCAGGTTTCTTGGTGGAAAGAAGTGAAACCGAGATAAGGGAGACTAAAAGAGAGCATCTGATCTTTAATTCTCTCGCAGAACGCCCACTCAGACAGCTTTCTCATGCTAGCTATCTTGGGTCATACTCAACTCCTGACTAACAACTGAGCTATTGAGGCCAGAGGTCTGTGTAAACCTTGTCTGTCCCCAAGCTTCAGAGTTTAATAACACCACCTAACATTTCCAGGCCTTCACCTAGTCCTTTAACCTACATTTTCTCATTTCCCCAGCCCTCAGTAAATAACAGTGGGTTCAAAACAGTCAAGGAGATCTCTGGAATGAAAGGAAATTAGTAGTTTAAAAAGAGTAACAGACTGGCTATCGCCATTTGAGGCTGCCAGCCGGGTACCACGCCCATTACCTGTGCATTGCCCTCTGTAAGCCGTGGGATTTGCACACCCCAGCTGAGGGGGCAAGTCAGAACGAAGAAAAGGCAAAAAGGGGGCCTTGAATCCCGGTGGGGCATACACTGGCACATTCAGAGTCCTGTCCTACTTCTGTCATGCCAGGGCATAGGGGTACATAATGAAAAGCCATCATACTTCTCAGCAATGAGGTGTGAACTTCAAAGCTTCATTGGGGCCTTTTAAATGGTAGGAGTTATTGCTGCAACAAATCTCAAATAAAACCCAAGTACTTTATTAACCCCCTCGTGGCGTTCTTCCTGTTGAAATGTATAATATGCGACATCTTTGCGGAGCAGTTCTCCTGTCAGAGTCTTCCCCTTCCACAACCTTTTGGTTGTCCCTGCCCAGCTGTTCTATTATATAATTGCGTTATTTCACTCTTCTTCCAAGAGCATTTATTTTCCATATCACTCTTTTGGGCTCTTAGTCATTACTGAATTATTAGTTGTTTCTTACCCTCTTCTCTCCAACTGTAAAGCAAGCTTTGGATGGTATAGATTGTGATTTACTTTCCCCTCAGACCCCTCAGAACCTCTACATTGGAAGAGTCTAAATTTTATTTTTAAATGTAGGTGTATAAATGGGAGGATAAGTGAATGAATAAGTAAATGAAACTAGGGATCAGAAACTCTGTACAATAGCTGGTATAATTTTAACACATTAAAAAATAGATGTAATAAGCAACAAGTAATACTGACATCAAACCTAAAACATAAGGCAAAGACCATTCCATACCTATAAAACTTTGTAAAATTCTCTTTGAAGGGTGTCCAAAGCTCTTCCCTAGCATCACTCTATCACTTGACCTCGTGCTTTGGACAGGGGACCACACATGGCAGTTGCCACTCGTGAACAGAGGCCTCTGTTTTGCCACCAGTATTGGGCCCTGTATCCTTAGAGCCAGTTTCCATACATAAGCCCAGACTGGGAAGCCGTGGGAAGAAGACATGCAGGAGAAAGAGGGTCCGGCCTGGAATGCCTGGCTTATAGCAGGTTAATTAGCACACTCGTTTTCCTCAGGCTCCCAGGGTAACTGCTGCCACAAGCGTCCTGTTATTTCTTTGTAGTGGGTAGTGAAGTTAACAGAGGTTAAAGCTCCCATCCTGTCTGGATTTCTAAACTAGTA
Source organism: Craseonycteris thonglongyai (assembly GCA_004027555.1). Lineage (NCBI taxonomy): Eukaryota > Metazoa > Chordata > Mammalia > Chiroptera > Craseonycteridae > Craseonycteris > Craseonycteris thonglongyai. The sequence goes on from PVKE010031836.1 coordinate 13,405, forward strand.
TATAGAGCCAGGATGTCAGTCATCAAGAATCACAGATGACCTTTGCAGGTGAAGAAATGGAAGCCTGGAGACCCAGTGGACCTGAGTGACATCACAAGATTAAAACCCGGTTCTATCCCAGGTCTAAGCTTCTTACTCCGCCGGTGATGCTATGACAGAGCATGATGGCGAGAAATCGTGCGGGATCTGCCTCGGGTTTCCTTAGGCCTGCACTCTATGTAAACATACATGGAAGGGGGAGATCTGCTACGTACATACGACCTCTTCAGGCCACACCGGTGGCAGAACCTTGAAGCCATAGGGTGTCACCCCCTCCAGCCCAGGTCAGCCCCCTTTCACAAAGCACGACTGAGTAACACTGCAATAAAGGAGGGAGAGAGAAGGAGGAGACTACTGGCCCATTCAGAGTCCTCGGTTCTACTTTACCAAGGTAGTTCTCACTAGTTCTCACTATGGCCCACTAGTTCTCAGTATGAATCCTCCTCTTCATGGCAGGACATATACTCAGGACCCTCACTGCAGCTTTGTTCATGCTCTCCCAGAGTCATGGTCACCTCTCTTCTCTCTACTAGACCAAGGTAAGTAAGCACAGTCTTCAACGCTCACCACTACACAAGGACTTCCCAGGTACGCAAGTTCTTATCTTCTTAGTATACACACCTTCAATATTTATGATGTAAATTTTACCTCTCCGTGCATCTTAAGAGATCATCATTGGTTTTAGATAAGTATTTTCATTTTCCAACTAAAAGGAAAGTAAATTAAGAACAAGAACCTCGTATCCTTTTCGATCCCATCTAATACATAGCATGGTGCTGAGGAAAGATGCATGCTTCAAAAAAATGTGCTAAATGAATAAATTACTTGTATAATCTCACAGCAGGAAACGTGACAGAAGCAGAAATGCTATGTCAACATTATTCAAAATGTATTCGGGACGATATGCAGGATATTACTTTGCATTTTCTATAATGAGGTGTTAAGGTATTTTATATTAACTTTCTTAATTTCCTTGAAGTTGTCTCCTCACACTAAAATGACTGGGTATCTATCACTAAATATGTTTTCCTTTTAAGTTTATTAGATAACAATTGGAAAAATATACCCTATATGGGAGAAATGTCATGGGTCATATTGATAAAAAAGAAACCAGGAAAATAAGAACGTGAAATTAATTTTTTAAGATAATGGGAGAAGCCAGGATGGCTCAGTGGGTTAAGCACTCACTTTGCAGCGCTGGGGACCGAGGATCGAATCCCGACCCCAGCACGTGCGGACCCATATGCTGAACTGGGGAGTTCCCCCAGTTCAGTTCTCTCTCTGTCTCTCTGTCTCTCTCTCTGTCAAAAACAATAAAATAAAATAAAATAAAATAAATTTGGGGGGAAGCCGGGATGGCTCAGTGGGTTAAGCGCTCACTTTGCAGCACCGGGGACCGAGGATTGAATCCCGGCCCCAGTCCGTGCGGACCCATGTGCTGAACTGGGGAGTGCCCCCAGTTCAGTTCTCTCTCTGTCTCTGTATCTCTCTCTCTCTCTCTCTCTCTCTCTCTCTGTCAAAACCAATAAAAATAAAATAAAATAAAAATTTAAAAAGATAATGAAAGGTCAGACTAGCAAACTCCATAGTTTTGCAAAAGAGAGGAAAAGTCCCTCGACTATCCAGTATAAATATTTATTTTCTGTGTTGTAACGAATTGTACTTTTCCACTGCACACTCACAACTTCTGAAAGACCAGCTGATTCTGGGCTAATGAAGTATGCTCTGCTGAAGGGAAGAAAGTGGGGGGTGGGGACAACCTGGCAATTTTCAGAAACTTCCACCATTCCTGAAACCCACCCAGATTTCGAGGATACTGTTGGAATAGTATATTTCCTCTTTGTGAAGGGAGAGGCAGGCAGTAGATGTGCGAGTGTATGCATGTAGGGAGGGAGAGGAACAGAGAAGGAAAGAACCAAAGGGTTGGGGAAGGGGGGAGAAATGCAGGAAAAATGAGAGAGGTCTTCTTGCTAGGCCTTGATTAAGGAGTTTTTAAAGGCTAGGAAGGGTGGATAGTCTTTGAAACTAGATCCGCTGCAGGAAGGAGGCCAGCACCCAGGACACCGTGTCTTTCAGAAGGGGCCACCCACGGTGCTGTGGCAGTCATATGACTGCTCTGTCACATCCTGAAGCCATTTCCAGCCCATGCACACGTCTGAGCTCCCATTTAGAGAGGATGGGATATATTGGGAACACACATATGGAAACACTTTCAGAGAATCAGTTTCCATGAAATTCATAATGAGCCAAGTGGCTTCAGATGTGGTTGCGTTCCTCCGATTAGCCAGAAAAAAAAAGAGGAAAAAAGGAGGAAAAAAGGGACAAATCCACCCTTTCAGACCTTATTTCAGTTTCAGAAAAATTAAAAACCACTAATGACTTATGGCTACCAAAACATAGAGCCACAATTAAGAGGAAGAACTCGGAAAAAGAGGGGAAGAAGTTTAAAAGCAACAGTCTATCCCTCCTAAAAATAACAGCTTCGATATCAGTAATCTTATCTTAAGTCAGGGGGAGGCTGTCCTGTGATGGTAGCTGCCTAGAGTGGATTTTCTGACAAACTGACAGAATGTAGTGTGCACGCGCACATAGGGGGTGGGGCAATGCGGAAGAAAGGAGAGGCTAGAAGACCAGCTCTTATTTGATAACATATGTGCCCAATTAAGATTATTTTTTTAAAAATTGCAACTACATGATAAATTGTTCCTAAGTAAATCTTTCAGGAAAGCTCGAATGCAGAGGGGACAGCTTGGTATTTCCCCGTGGCCTGCGCTCATGGTAACTCAGACTATACTAAACACAGAAATGTATGGACTTTAGATGGTATATATTAGACACCAAAGCCTAGGTGGTAGGAGGGCACAAATACAGAAAGGAGATAAATGGGGGAGGGTTTTTAAAGAGGGGCATTTAAACTGATATTAGTACGTTAAAACATTGTTTTTCTATTGAAACAAAAACTGGGATACAATAGGGTAAAATTCACATGAATTTTACGATAAAACTTTTGAGTTGAAAAATGCTCACTTTGCATGAACTGGGGTTGTCTGGGGTTATGTCAACAGATTGAGAGAGCGGCAGCAACGAAGGAGTCCTGGAGTTTCCTCCGCCCTTAGGGTACTTCAGTGGAAAAATCGGAGGAGCATTTCTTTGCAGCTTGGTAGCAAGCCTAAACCCATTGTTTAGGAATGCTCTGACTCGCGCTTGCTTCATGATGAGCTGGGAACCAGTACTGGTTATTGCTTAACAGACCAGCCTTTGCTTTGCTCCAACCATAGGCCTCTTGTAAGTGATTTAATAGTCACACTGTTGCGTGGTGGTGTAAATTTCACTAAGAAGAAGGAGTGGCTAAGCGGGCAACTGAGACGCAACGGCTGCGACCCGCAGAGGATATTTACTCTGTTGAAGCACTCACGTTATATTCCATCCTCACCACAGCCCTGTGCAGTGGATCATGTCACAGACCCCACATTATGGACGATGAACTGAGGATCAGAGAAGTGAAGTGATTTCCTCCAGGTTAAGGACCAGTAAATGGTGGCCTGGAACCTGGCCCTAGACCTGTAGGATTCAGCTGCCACTGTCTCCCCCATGCTGCTGGATTCGGTGTCATTTTTCACACAGATTCTATCAGCGTGGCCAAGCCTGCTTGAAGAGCAACGACAAGGGTTCTGAGCAATTCTGAATGACAGCCCCAGGAATGGCAGTGGGGATAGGATGTGGAACGGGGTGGCTGATGCGTGCCACTCACCTGCCACACCTGACTTAGCTCTGGAATTCTCATTCTGTCTTTACCAGTGATATTTTGAGTGATCTTAAGCAAATCACATTTTATACCCCCCCTCCCCCCCCGCCGCTTCTCTCACTGGATATGATTCTTCTAAGTGAAAACTAGCAAAAGTACACAGCAAATAGCAAACATCTCCATCTCAAAAGGGCCTTCCTTTTTACTGGTATTATTTGAAGTACTACAGTCAGAGAAGAAGGAAACTGAAAAGGTTGGGTCCAAGCTAGAAAAGACATGAGCTGAGAATCAATATCCTGACATTCCTGATGAACTCCACACACCCAGCTCCAGGCCCAACCAAACTCTTCTGTAAAAATCACGCCTGTTGCAATGGGAACAGGAGCAAATAATCACCATAGAGACCACATTCCACCACCCTCTGAACGCACACACTGTGTTTTCAGAGTGAGCGTCAGTTCTCCACTTCCTCAAGTACAAATAGAATGGCTCCTCTACGTCTAGCACCAGCCCCGTCTCAGACCCTCCCTCTAACTGAGTCCAGCTCTGCTCCAGAGAAGCCCACGGAAAGGAAGAGCAGGCTCTACACAGGGGCTACCCCCAAGGCACTATCACTCAACATCTGGTTCGCTTGGGGCACAGTTTTGCAAATACAATTCTCCTCAAAAGGCTTAGCACCCTAGTGTAGTCCAACAGCCCTGAGGCCATCCTGGACCTTAAAACATGTGATTCAAACCATCTACAGCCCCAAGATCCAGAACTTGAACCAGGTTATCACAACGCTCTTCAGTCTCTATCGATCAGCTCCAAGAGGTGCAGCTACCTCAGACCTAACACCATCCACGTTGATCTAGGATCAAGGCCACAGGCTTTAACCCCATAGTGCATCCTGCCAGGACTTATCTCTGTCCTTGCCCTCTCTTCCTCTCCAGTCAGATGCATCCACTTACCTGCTCCCCATTATAGGCCTGGGCTGATCATGCCCTGTGACTGGTTCCTGTCCCAGGAAGAAAATATAAGAGGCTTCCTTGTTTTGATGGAAGGTTGCCTTAGAATCAAATTCCACTTTTGATTATGAGTTGTATCTTCTGCCTAGATGCCTTATCTGGGGTCCTGAATCCTTGTCTTGTCCGACTTTCTGGTACCTCAGAATTTCCTTGTTCACAACTGCCTCCCTATTCTGTGACTTCCCATCACCCTTTTTTTTCAGGTATATGCACATTTCTAGCTCTCTTATTGGGTACACAACAAACATTTGCTGTAATAACTATCCCGTCCCACTTACCTTTCTAGTCTTGTCTCTCACTCTACTCCTTCATGAACTCTACAGTCCAGTCAAACCGACTCTTCTCTGTTTTCTAAGCTACTCTCCATTTTCCTAACCCTCCTGCCTTGGTTTACATGATCTCCTCAGCCCTTAGTATCCCCACCCCTCTCTATCTCAGCCCCTTAAAATTCTAAGCTGCCTTTAAAATCTACCTCACAATCCATTGCTCTCTGCTTTGAAGCGCTCTTTTCATGTTCTTCTTTAGCATGTTCTGTCTTTCTCTGCACTTAGTTCTTCATTGGAACCTCTTATGCACGTGTAGAAAAGCTAGTCACCTTATCACTTCTGCTAGCCTGTAA
>PVKE010031837.1:0-18814 GCA_004027555.1 Craseonycteris thonglongyai
GGGCGTGGGCGGGGTGGATGGAGGGGGCGTGGCGCGGTGGATGCAGGGGGCGTGGCGTGGTGGATGGAGGGGGCGTGGCGCGGTGGATGGAGGGGGCGTGGGCGGGGTGGTTGTGAGCCCTACACTCTGACTTTCCAGCTCACTGCCGGCCGCCACTCTGATCTCAGGTTCCCGGAGCCCAAGCATAGTCTCTGTCCTGCGGGCAGTGGGGGCCGTGGCAGATGTTGAGCACGAGAGGGACCAGGTTTAAGGCCGAACCTAAGGGGCACGTTTGAGTCTGAGTCACACAGGAGAACCCCTCGTGGCATTACACTCTGGCCACTTTGACCTCGGTTCTGATCTAATATACCCAATCTTTTCTCACCTCAGGATCCTTCACAATGTTTCTATGGTTACAGTGCTACGATGTTTACTTAAATATAGAAAGCCTGGTTGCCTTATAGTTTGTGTCTGATCATTGTAATAATTGTTATATTAATAAAATAATCTGTTATATTGCCTGTTTTTGCTGGTTTTCAATCATACAATCAGCATTCTTGCGTGTCTGGTTCTCTTTTCATGGAGAATGGTTAATATATGTATTTGAAATAATAGTTGTAGAATTTGGAGAAGGCAGCTTTCTGTAAGAGGAGTCCTAGGAAGCCTGTTGGGGGTGAGGATTATGAAGGTAAATGAAATTCAAGGCTATGTCACGAAGGCAGTTTAATTCAACCTGAAATCACACTTGCTGGTTCTTTCATTTCAGCTTACTCTCCCATCCTGAGATGTAGCTTTTTGAGGTCCCCACTATGTGTGGAGAGTCTTACAATTTCCCCTTCTTATATTATCCCAGACTTTGATTTTCTGCTCCCCTCTCCCTTAAAACAGTTTCACATTTTGCTGACTTGAGAAATGCCTCCAGGGCAAAAGTATAATTCATGTTCATTTTATCTCCAGTTTCCTATTTTCTTTATAGATTTATTTTTACTGTTTTTGACAGAGAGCGATACAGAGACAGAGAGAAGGGGGAGGGCCCAGAACAGTCTCCATAGTTGCACATCATTTGTTTTTCCACATAGTTTCATTTCACAGGTGGGAGCGGGGCTGCACAGGGCAGGAACGAAGCTGGGGTCTCACCCGGTGAGAACTGAACTGGGGGCACTCCCCAGTTCAGCATATGGGTCCACATGGGCCGGGGCCACGATTCAATCCTCGATCCCCGGGGTTGCAAAGTGAGGGCTCAACCCACTGAGCCATCCTGGCTTCCCCTCCTATTTTCATGTAAGTAGTGTCTGTGTAACTTTTTTGCATCTTTTCAGGTCATTTATTCATCTAAAGAAGTGGAAAAAGTATCTAGCATTGAGAATTGTGTTTAAAAAGCTGAAAGTTTAATCCAAACATAGCCTGCCATTAATGGAAACAGAAAGTCAGTCGGGATTTTAAATGTTCATAACCCAGTTATTACTCCACTAATGGAACTATTAAGGCTGATAATTGTCTTTAAGTGTATGGAGTTCTAGACCACAAAAGCCCACATCGGGATTTAGGGGCGGGGCGTGGGGGGTGGACTACACATCACCCAGAGATGCTGGACTTTAAGCCAAATGAAGGAAGCAGATGAATGTTGGGGTTGACTCCCTTGGGAATATTGTGAGTGTGTTTCTTGTATAGGAAAAATGGCACACATTGGACGTTTTGGTAGGTAACGGCGGACTGTGTTAGAGATTGCTAGTTGTGTACATTCTGATTACCCTCTTAGAATACCTAGTTTTTAGCTAGGTGCATGGCAGGCTGAACTACAGATTATATTTGAAAGCTTTTCTTGAAGCTAGCTTGGTGAAATGGCTGTACCCTTTTCCATATGGAGAAGTCAAAGATTGCATGGACACTCTGAAAACCTTCCTTGGGAGAAATCTGGGACACTCTCTGCCTGTTCTTCCCCCTTCCTCCTTCCTGCTATTTGGAACATTGGTATAGTGTAGGGGCTCTATCTTGGATCATGAGGATGAGACTACTCTCTCTCTTTTTTTAATTGTTAAATTTATTGGGGTGGCATTGGTTGATAACAATTACATGGTTTCCAGGTGTACAATTCTACATTACATTGTCTAAACATTGCATTATGTGCTCACCACCCAGAATCAGCTCTCTTTCCATCACCATATATTTGACGCCCCCTCCCTACTCCTTCCCCTCCCCGCTTCCCCCTCTGAGGTTACCCTCAGGTAACCACTAAACTGTTGACTGTGTCCATGAGTTTTTGTGTCTTTGTTACTTTCAGTTTTATATTCCACCTATAAGTGAGGTCATATGTTTCTGATTCTTTCAGTCTGACTTATTTCGCTTAATAACGTTTTCAAGGTCCGTCCATGTTGTCACAAATTGCTGTATTTCATCTTTCCTTATTGCTGAGTAGTATTCCATTGTATAAATGTACCACAACTTCTTTATCCAGTCATCTATCAGAGGACACTTTGGTTGATTCCACAACTTGGCCACCGTGAACAGTGCTGCGATGAACATTGGGGTACATATCTTTGTGGATGAAGGTTTTCAGGTGTTTGGGGTAGATACCCAGTAGAGGGGTTGCTGGGTCATATGGCAATTCCATTCCTAATTTTTTGAGGAGTCTCCATGCTGCCTTCCATAGTGGTTGTACCAATTTACTTTCCCACCAGCAGTGTATGAGGGTTCCTCTTTCTCCACAGCCTCTCCAGCACTTGTTATCCCTTGTCTTGTTGATTATAGCCATTCTAACAGGTGTGAGATGGTACCTTATTGTGGTTTTAATTTTCATTTCCCTAATTGCTAGTGATGTTGAGCATTTTTTCATGTATCTGTTGGCTGTTTGTATGTCTACAGGGGAAAAGTGTCTATTTAGGCCTTCTGCTAATTTTTTAATTGGATCATTTTTTTTTGATAGTTGTATGAATTCTTTATATATTTTAGGTGTTAACCCCTTATCAGAAGCATTGTTTGCAAATATTTTCTCCCATTCAGTTAGTTTCCTTTTTACTTTGTTGTCAGTGTCCTTTGCTGTGTAGAAGCTTTTTAGTTTGATATAGTCCCATTCATTTATTTTTGCTTTTACTTCCCTTTCCTTTGGGGTCAAGTTGATAAAGTGCTCTCTGACCCCAAGGTCTATAAGTTCAGTACCAATGCTTTCTTCTATGCATTTTATTGTTTTGGATCTTATATGGAGGTCTTTAATCCACTTTGAGTTAATTTTGGTATATGGTGACAGTTCACAGTCCAGATTCATTCTTTTGCATGTGGCTTTCCAATTTTCCCAGCACCATTTACTGAAGATGCTTTCTTTTCTCCATTGTATATTTTTTCTCCTTTGTCAAAGATTATCTGTCCATATATTTGTGAGTTTATTTCTGGGTTTTCAATTCCGTTCCATTGGTCTGTATGTCTGTTTTTCTGCCACTATCAAGCTGTTTTGATTATTGACGCTTTGTAGTATAGACTGAAGTCGGGGACCATGATGCCTCCAGCCTTATTCTTTTTTTTTTGAAGGATTGCTTAGGCAATTCGGGTTCTTTTGTGGTTCCATATGAATCTGATAATTTTAAAAATCTATTTATTGAAAGACTGTGAGATTTTGATGGGAATTGCATTAAATGTGTATATTACTTTGGGCAATATGGCCATTTTAACTATGTTGATTCTTCCAATCCATGAACACAAAATATCTTTCCATTTCTTTGTATCTTCTTCAATTTCCTTTCATAGTGTCTTACAGTTTTCCGTGTATAAGTCCTTCACGTTCTTTGTTAAGTTTATTCCCAAGTATTTTATTGTTTTGTTTCGATCACAAACGGTATCGTTTTTGTCATTTCTTTTTCTGAAGTTTTGTTGTTTGTATATAAAAAATGCTGTGGATTTTTTAACATTGATTTTTGTATCCTGTAACTTTACTATATTCATTTACTATTTGTAATAGTGTTCTGGTGGAGTCTTTAGGGTTTTTCTATTTAAAGGATCATGTCTTCTGCAAAAAGTGACAGTTTAACTTCTTCATTTCCAATTTGGATGCCTTTTATTTCTTTTTCCTGCTTAATGGCTCTGGCTAGAACTTCCATCACTATGTTGAATAGCAGTGGTGACAGGGTACATCCCTGTCTTTTTCCTCATTTTAGAAGAAAAGGTTTGTTTTTCCCCATTCAGTCTGACATTTGCTGAGGATTTGTCATATATGGCCTTTATTATGTTGAGATACTTTCCTTCTATACCCATTTTATTAAGCGTTTTGATCATAAACAGATGTTGTATCTTATCTAATGCTTTTTCTGCATCACTTGATATAATCATATGGTTTTTATCTTTTATTTTGTTTATGTGGTGTACCGCATTGATTGAGTTGCATATGTTGAAGCATCCTGTGCCTCTGGGATTAATCCCACTTGATTGGGATGTATAATCTTTTTAATGGGTTGTTGTATTCTGTTTGCTTGTATTTTGTTTAGGATTTTTGCATAAGTATTCATCAGATATTGGTCTATAGTTTTCTTTTTTGTGTGATCTCCTTGCCAGGCTTTGGTATTAGGGTAATGTTGGCCTCATAGAATGAGTTGGGAAGTACTGCCTCTTCTTCAATTTTTTGGAAAAGTTTGAGGAGGATAGGTGTTAGTTCCTCTTTGAATGCCTGGTAAACCTTGTTAGTGATACCATCTGGCCCTGGACTCTTGCTTTTGGCAAGGTTTTGGATGATTGTTTCAATTCCCTTACTGTTGATTGGTCTGTTTAGGTTATCCAGTTCTTCTTGACTCAGTCTGGGTACACTATATGTTTCTAAAAACTTGTCCATTTCTTCTAGGTTGAAAAATTTGGTGGCATATAGTCCTTCATCGTATTTTTGTATGATCCTTTGTATTTCTGTGGTGTGAGTTGTAATTTCCCCGCTTTCATTTCTAATTCGGATTATTTGTATGTTTTCTCTTTTTCCCTTGGTGAGCCTAGCCAAGGGTTTGTCAATTTTATTAATTTCTTCAAAGAACCAGCTCTTTGTTGCATTATTTTTTTCTATTGTTTTTCTGTTCTGTATCTCATTTAGTTCTGCTCTAATTTTTATTATTTCCTTCCCTCTGCTGGCTTTGGGTGTTTTTTGTTCTTCTTTTCCTAGTTCTTAAAAATGTGATATTAGGTGTTTCACTTGTGATATTTCTTGTTTTTTGAGATAGGCCTAAATTGATATAAATTTCCCTCTTATTACTGCTTTTGCTGCATCCCAGTAATTTTGGTATGGTGTGTTTTCATTGTCATTTGTTTCTATGTTTGTTTTTTTTTAAGATTTATTTTTATTGTTTTTGACAGAGAGAGAGAGAGAGAGAGATACAGAGAGATACAGAGACAGAGAGAAGAGGGAGGGCCCAGCACAGTCTCCATAGTTGTACATCATTGGTTTTTCCATGTAGTTGCATTCCACAGGTGGGCACGAGGCTGCACGGGGTAGAAACTGGGCCGGGGTCTCACCCCAGTGAGAACTGAACTGGGGGCACTCCCCAGTTCAGCATATGGGTTCACACGGGCCAGGGCCGGGATTCGATCCGTGGTCCCTGGGGCTGCAAAGTGAGCACTTAACCCACTGAGCCATCCCGGCTTCCCTCTATGTATTTTTTACTTTCTTCTTTTATTTCTTCTTTGATCCAGTCATTTTTTAATAACATGTTGTTTAATCTCCATGTATATGTGTTTCTTTCTGCTTTCTTTTTGTAGTTGATCTCCCAGTTTCAAAGATTTGTGATTGGAGAATACACTGGGTATAGTTTCAGTCTTAAATTTTCTGAGGCTAGTTTTATGTTCCAGCATCCGGTCTATCATTGAGTGTATCATGTGCACCAGAAACAAATGGGTAGTCCTGTGTTGTAGGATGAAATATCCTGTAAATGTCCATTATGTCCAGTTGCTGTAATGTATCATTTAAAGCTGATATTTCCTTATTTATTTTATGTTTGAATGGTTTGTCCATGGCTGTCAATTTGGTGTTTAAGTCCCCTTTTTAATTGTGTTTTTGTCAGTTTCTCCTTTTAGATCTGTTAGTTGCTTTGTAAATTTTGGTGCTTCTTGGTTGGGGGCATATATATTAATAAGTATAATATCTTCTTGTTGTATGGTCCCCTTTATCATTATGAAATGTCCATCTTTGTGTCTTATTATCTTTCTGATCTTGAAGTCTGCTTCATCAGATACAAGTATGGTTACACCTATTTTTCTCTGGGTGGCATTTGCTTGGAGTATTTTTTTTTCAGCCTTTTACTTTGAGCCTGTGTTTGTCCTTGTGGCTGAGGTGTGTTCTCTTGTAGACAGCATAAGGTTGGTTTTTGTTCTTTAATCCAGTTTGCTACTCTGTGTCTTTTTATTGGTGAGTATATTTACATTTAGGATGATAATTGATATATGAGGATTTCCTATACAGTGATGCCTTGAAATTCAAACTTAATCTGTCCCAGAACCCTGTTCAAGTTCCAAAACATTCAAGTTCCAAGATGCGTGGGCGTTCAGATAAAGCTACAGGTCATACAGTTGATACATCTCACTTGAACAACATGTTGACGTTTGGATTCCAAAGCAGCATTCGGATTCCAAGGCAAAATATGCTTGATATTTTTGTTCTGATTCGAAGTTGTTCGAGTTTTGGGGTGTTCGGATTCCAAGGTATCACTGTAGACATTTTATCTTTTGTTTTCTGATAGTTCTGTTTTTTTTATTGCTTCTTTGCTTTTTTATTTCCATCAGTTATTTTAGTTTGATGGTGTTTGTGACTGTTTTTTTTCTGTTTTCTCTTCTTTTATTGTTATGTGTCCTAGTTCTAAGTTCATTTTCAGTGGTTACCATAAACTTTATATAAAAGAAAGTTTCAGGGGAAGCCGGGATGGCTCAGTGGGTTAAGCCCTCACTTTGCAGCCCCGGGGACCAAGGATCGAATTCTGGCCCCTGCCCATGTGGACCCATATGCTGAACTGGGGAGTGTCCCCAGTTCAGTTCTCACTGGGGTGAGACCCCGGCCCAGTTCCTGCCCTGTGCAGCCCCACGCCCACCGAAGGAATGAAACTATGTGGAAAAACCAATGATGTGCAACTATGGAGACTGTTCTGGGCCCTCCCCTTTCTCTCTGTCTCTGTCTCTGTATCTCTCTCTTTCTCTCTGTCAAAATAAAAAAAAATAAATCTTAAAAAAAAAAGGAAGTTTCATATATGCAGTGGTTCCTTTTCTTAAGGATGTTTCTTACCTCCATTCTCTTTGGAAATTTAAACCTTTACTTCCTCCCCTTTTACCTTTTTGTTGTTTCAGTTTATCCCTATTTACTTTTACTTTTTGTTTCAGGTCCAGTTGCCTCCTTGAGTATTTCTTGAAATGCTGGCCTTGTGCTGGAGAATTTCTTCAGTGTCTGTATGTCTGAAAAGGTCTTCATTCCTCCTTCATATCTAAAGGATAACTTTGCTGGGTACAGGATTCTTGGCTGGTAATCTTCTTTTTTAATATTTTGCATAATCTGTTCCATTCCCTTCTGGCTTGTAGAGTTTCTGTTGAGAAATCTAATGATAGTCTGATGGGCTTTCCTTTATAGGTTATGGTGTTCTTTCTTCTGGCTGCCTTGAGGATTCTTTCTTTGACCTTTGACATCTTCAGTATCATGTACCTTGGAGAGGGTCTGCTAGGATTCAAGTAGCTAGGTGTCCTGTTTCCTTCTTGGATTTGAGGTTCCAATTCTTGCCATATATTTGGGAAGTTTTCATCTACTATTTGAGCAAATTCTCTGTGCCTATCTCATTCTCTGCTCCCTCTGGAATACATGTTATTCTTATATTATTCTTTCTAATGGAGTCCGATAGTTCTTGTAGATATCTTTAATTTCTTTTAGCTTTTAGGTCTCTCTCTTCTTTCTTCTGTGACATTTCCAAATTTCTGTCTTTGATTTCACTAATTCTTTCCTCCATCTGGTCAGCTCTGCTTCCTATGCGAGCTATTTCATTTTTCATTTCTTTTGTGTTGTTTATCTCCAGAATTTCTATTTGCTTCTTTTTTTTTTTTATAGATTTAGTTTCCCTACTGAGATCACTTAGCTGCCTCTATGTACTCTGCCAGTTTTCTTTGAGCTCTTTTTGAGTGTTTTCAGACTAGCAGTCTTGAATTCTCTGTTAGTTAGCTCCTATATTTCCATATCTTCACGTTTCTTTTCTGGAGATTTTTCTCTTTCTTTCTAAGCACCTTTGTTCACAGAGGTATTCACTGCTGTTGGAGCATTTCTTTTCCTGGATATGAGGACTTTTTCCCTGGTAGATGTGAAGAAATCTTTCTTTTACTTCCTAGCTGGTGTTGCCGCAGTGTCTCATAATATTTTCTCTTGGTTATTTGGTTTTCTCACAGTGGGAGACTTCCTAGAAGGTGGGCTTCTCTTTGACTCCGGTGCCTGGTCTCTGTATGCCTCCTCTTTGGGAAGATATGGTGGTCGATGGTATTTTGTGCCTCTCAGATCCCGCTGGAGTCAGAAGTTGCCACACCTGTGCTTCAGTTTTTCAAGATCCCTGTGCTGGCTTCAGCAGGAAAGGTGGGGGTGGGGTTTGTTGGGAAAGGTGCAGGTCTGTTTGCGTCATAGGGTAATGGTGGCTTCCTGGTAGCAGCTCACTGAAGGCAGGGTCTGGGTGAGGCCAGCAGGCCGAGCCTTGGGATAGAGCAAGGAGAAGCTGTGTTGAAGGCCACGTAGCGCTCCAGTTGGGGCCCCACATCACCAAGGGCCACTCCATGCTTCAGTCTCCAGCACACTCTGGCTTCTGGCACTCTAGCCACTGAAACACCAGCCTCTGGCCTCATGCTCTGCAAACCCTCAGCTCCAGCTGCCTGACTCAAGCGCTGGCAGCCAGGTCCTCACTCCCGACACGCACACCGATCTCTGGCTGCTGCTGGTGCCTTGCTCTGGCTGCCCTCACCAGGCTGCCCGCCCTCACTCCCACTTGGGCCTCTCACCACCGTCAGCAGCGCCGCTTTTCCCATCCACCCCGCACTCTAGCTCCTGCGCCTGCGCCTCCGCCTCTGTCGTTCCAGACCTCCGACCTGCCCAGAGTCGTTCTGCTCCTGGACCCGCGCCCCCAGTTCCCACCTCCGTCAGTCTCTCCTCTGCTGGACTCGGGTCAGCCTCTGGGTCGGTCACTGGGTGGGTCTCCGGGTCGCGCTCCACAGCGTGTCTCTGCACTGCTCCCTTTCTTCCTCTCTTACTTGCCTCCCTTCCTCCAGCTTTAGGTATTTTCTTGTGATGAGTGGGTTCCTCACGGAGGCTGTATATTGCTTAGGGATCCTCTGGTTGGATTTTGGTTGTTTAAATTGTTGTTTTTCCAGGAGAGGTTTCAAGAACTCCTCTTACACTGCCATCTTGAAGACGTCTCCCTTTCTCTTTTTTTTTTTTTAAGATTTATTTTATTGCTTTTGACACACACACACACAGACAGAGATAGAGACAAAGAGAGGGGGAGGGCCCAGAGCAGTCTCCACAGTTGTATGTCATCAGTTTTCAACATGGTTTCATTCCACACAGGTGGGCGAGGGCTGTGCAGGGCGGGAACTGGGCTGGGGGCATCCCATGTGGAAGGTGCGCCTTCTGGAGCCAGGGGCCAAACTGGGGGGCGCAAACGGAATTGGGGGCCTCCTGCATGGGAGGCACACCACAGTTCATATGGATCCACCTGGGCCAGGACCGGGACTCAATCCTTGGTCCCTGAGGCTGCAAAGTGAGCTCTCAACCTGCTGAGCCATCTGGCTTCCCCTTAAATTTCTTTCACAGAGCAATTTTTTTTTAAAGTATATAAGTACAATTTATCAATATTTTCTTTTATGGATTATATTTATGGTGTTATAGTTAAGAACCCTTTGTCTGACTCCAAAGCACAAAGGTTCTTTCCTATTTTTTTCTTCTAAAAGTTTTTATTATTTTTAATAATTTTATTATTTTATAATTGTTAAATTTGTTGGGGTGACATTGGTTGGCAAAAATTACATAGGTTCCAGGTGTACAATTCTACATTACATCGTCTATGCACTGCATTATGTGCTCACCACCTTAAGTCAGCTCTCTTTCCATCACCATGTATTTGATGCCCCCTCCCGACTCCCCCACCTACCTCCCCCTTTACTCTCAAGTAACCACTAAACCATTGACTGTGTCCATGAGTTTTTGTGTCTTTATTCCTTTCAGTTTTATATTCCACCTATTTGGTTTTAGATTTTCCATCATTTAGTTCTATAATCCATATTATTATTATTTTTTTCCATATTAAGTTAACTTTTGCATAGGGTGTGAGTTATGAGTTGACACTTTTTTGCTTTTTGGCATGTAGATGTCCAATTGTTTCAGTACCATTTATTAAAAAGATTTTCTGTGGCATCAACTTGCCTTGCATATTAAAAAAATCAGTGCACCAAATTTGGGTGGGTCACCTTTAGGACCCTTCTGTTCCATTGATTTACATGTTTAATCTTGGCCAATACCACACTGACACAATTACTGCAGTTTTATAGTATATCTTGAAATGGATCATGTGAATCAAGTACAGTTTTCTTTTTCAAAAAAAAATTTTGGGCTTTTCTAAGTCCTTCTCATTTTTATATAAATTTTATAATTAGTTTATCTATTTCTAGAAAATGTCCTCCTAGGGTTTTTACTGTGATTTCTTCATATATTTAGATCAATTTGAGGAGACTAACATCCAACAATATTGTCTTCCAATCCATGAACATTATATGTCTCTCCATTAATTTCGGTCTTGGATATTTCTCAAGATAGTGTCTTAAAGATTTCATCATAGAGATCCTGCACATATTTTGTTAGATTTATACCTAAGAATTTCCTTATTTTATCTGGTGTATATTATGTTGGGGTTTTTTAAAAGATTTATTTTTATTGATTTTTGACAGAGACAGAGAGAAGGGGGAGGGCCCAGAGCAGTCTCCATAGTTGACATTAGTTTTCCATATAGTTTCATTCCACAGGTGGGCACAGGGCTGCGCAGGGAAGGAACTGGGCCGGGAGCCTCCCACGTAGGTCCTGGCAAGAACTGAACTGGGGGCACACCCCAGTTCAGTATGTGGGTCCACATGTGCCGGGGTCGGGATTCAATCCTCGGTCCCCGGGGCTTCAAAGTGAGCGTTTTACCCGCTGAGCCATCCCAGCTTTTCCTTGCAGTTTTATTGTATATCTTGAAATGGATCATGTGAATCAAGTACAGTTTTCTTTTTCAAAAAAAATTTGGGGGCTTTTCTAAGTTCTTTTCATTTTTATATAAATTTGAGGAGGCTAACATCCAACAATATTGTCTTCCAGTCCATGAACATTGTATGTCTCTCCATTAATTTCGGTCTTCTTGGATATCTCTCATTAGTGTCTTAAAGATTTCATCATAGAGATCCTGTACATATTTTGTTAAATTTATACCTAAGAATTTCATTATTTTTCCTGGTGTATACTATGTTTTTAAAAGGTATTTTAAATCATTTCCATTTTTTAACTGCTAGTGTATATCAGGGTATATAGCTGTGTATTATAGCAAATATTTTAGGCCTTGTGCACCTCATCAAGTTTCTCCTCCTCCTCTCCCGCCTGCTCCTTTTACAATTCCTTCAAAATACAAAACAGTTCTTAGCTTACAGACCATACAAACACAGATCACAGGCCTGATTTGGTCCATTGCTGACCCCTGGAATATAGAAATAGAATTGATTTTTGTATATTGACCATGTATCCTGAATTCCATGGGATCATGCCCATTGGAATACAAATAATGCTGTTATTTCCTAAATCTTATAACACCCTTCCTTTGACCCCACTTTGCCACAGCTAACATACATTTCTTTCCTCTGCTAAACAGCAAACCCCTTCCAAGTGGGATCTACATTTGGGGTGTCAAATGTCTCCTCTTCCTGTATGAGCAGGCTTTGTTTTTCCACTAAGAGTACTGATGATAAAGGAATGAGGAAGGAGGGGAGGCGTGGGGCCCATGAGGCCTAGGGCCTGGGCTGCACCTGCATTTGCGACTTAAGACACACCTGGGCCTGGTGCTTTCTGTCACTGGAGGCTGTGGAGCCTCCTGCTTCTCCTGAGCGTGTTGGGGCTCCCTCTGTTGGGCTGTTCTGGGACGACAGGCTCTAAGAGGTCTGAGTAATCGTTCAGTGTGTGGGATTATGTGTGTCAGGGCGTAAATGTGTGACTGTGCACACACGTGTGACTGTGCATGTAATTGTACATGTAAGTTCATGACTGTGTATACCTATGATTGTGTACATGAGTGTATGTGACTGTGCATGTATGTGACTGTGTGCATGTGTGGGTGCATGTGTGTATGTGTGTAAAGTTGTGAGTGTGTATGTCTCAAAGTCAATGAAGCAGATTGTGCTTCTGCTCATTGCAACAGCTGCTGTCAGAGGTCCCCGTCCGACCTCAGGCTTCAGCAGGCAGGCATTCTGGAGAAGTGGTCCTTGCAAGCAGCCCTGACTAATGACAGTGGAGGTGTGTCCTCTGGTCCTTCCCAGAGGTCCCCAGAGGGACTGAGCCCCATCAGGACCTTCCTTGCTAACGTACCCTTTTGCTGCTGCCTTCCCTTCCCTCTGTCCTACTTCCCACTGCCCTGTTTGGCACCTCCTGGGATCACCTTCCAAAGAAAGAACTTGCAGTTGAATTCTTGTCTCCAGGTCACCTCCAAATAAAGTATTTGCACTTGAATTTTTGCATCAGAGTCTGCTTTCGTGGAACGCAAACTAAGACACAGGTACGCATAGACTTGCTCTTCCAGTCTTCATGGGCCTATTATTATTGTTACCTTTTCACCAAGAAGGAACAGGAGGCTCAGAGAGGGCAAGACATTCACTGAAGGTCACACAGCTGAAGAGTGGCTAAGCTGGGCTTTGACCCTGGGCCATCTGACCCCATGGCCAGTGCTTTCTCCCTCCTGGAAGCCCTCCTTTTTGCTAAAAGGCTGAGGAGAGGAGTGTCATTTATAGCCAGTAAAGTCTCTGATGTGTGCACCAGAGGGCCCTAAGAGGCTCATGACTGATGCCCGTGTCTTCACTGTGTTATGAAATAAGAGAAATAAGGGCAAACACATGTTTGGTACAGACTGTGTGTCAGGGAGTGTTATAAGCACTTTGATCATTTTGACTCATCTGAGTCACAGCCACCTTATTATCACAATTTTTAGGTGAGAAAACAGACATAGGGAGGTAGAGACCTGACTAAATTCACACACCTGGTCCTGATTTGAACCCTGTCACCTGGAATCCTTGTTCTTCACCATGATGCCACATGTATTAAGTCCTACTACATGTCAGGCTGTATGTATTAAGTCCTGGCCTCATGTGTTAAGTCCAACTACGTACCTGGCATGATGCTGAACATCTTGCCCATTAAAAATATAATTTAAAACATTGTGCAGGCTTCCTATCAGAAAAGAAAACCATTGGTAAGTGTAGACATTGGAAAGAAAAAATTCTTTATCCTCCCCCTCCTCCCATTTGGTGTTGGCTGTACTTTTCTAGATTTTTCTGTGCCTAGACAAGCATGAATGAACACATAACTGGCTTGCTCAGGTTTAGAGCCAACACCAGGAGACGGAGAAGAATGTTCTGCCTGGGAAAGTCCTTGACTTGCACGCGAGTCATAGACTGTCCAAGGTTGCAAACGACCTTGGCTTTCCAGGAACAGTTCTTCTGTATGCCTGAGGGCTCTCAGAACAAGGTCATAGATTAGAGCCAAAGCACATGAGAGAAAAAAAAAAAGCATGCCTTTGCTCTTTGCTATGCATGTAAACAGCAGGTGTTAGAATTGCTCTTCTCACAATGCTGTGTTTTGCTTTACTAATAAAAGACAACGACAGAGTCAGTTGGGTGCTGTTTG
The DNA here is from genome assembly GCA_004027555.1 of Craseonycteris thonglongyai. Classification (NCBI taxonomy): domain Eukaryota; kingdom Metazoa; phylum Chordata; class Mammalia; order Chiroptera; family Craseonycteridae; genus Craseonycteris; species Craseonycteris thonglongyai. The sequence goes on from PVKE010031837.1 coordinate 13,862, forward strand.
CCATGAGAGAGCAGTAGCCCTCCGACTCGTCGCATTTTGCATTCATTCCTCGTGTTTCTCATCTCTGCGACCCCGTTCACAACATTTGGCGCCCGAGCAGGGACCTGAGGTGAGTGAAAAGACGCGTGGAACCGAAAGGGAATAGTCCCCTCGAGAGTAAGCGAAACTTTCGGAAAAGAGATCGGAGTCGTGGGGAATTCACGTCATCAGAAAGCCACTATATCGAGCTTCTGCGGTCTTTACTCCATGGCTCAGGAGGGAAGGTAAGGAAACAGACTTTTAGAGAATTATTTATTGTAATCCGACGGCATTGTTACTGGTTCCAGCTGTCAACAGAAACACAATTAAATTTAAAAACCTGGAGACAAGTGGTTGGAGCATTACGGCGTGCTCACCAGCATGGGGACCCCACTGACGTGCAAGTCAGGTCTCTGTAATCTGATTACATCGGCCTTGCAGCCTTTAGTCAGAATCTGATGATGAGGTTTCTGAGCCTCCTAAAGCACATCGGGGAGACAACCTGCTGATGTTCTCTCTCGCCCTTTGCCACCACTGCCTCCAAAAATTCCTCTGCAGGCGAGAGGACTGAGGAGTCCGGTTCTGAAACTGAGTCTTCCTCTTCCTCCTTCGAGGAGGAAAAGGGGGGGCTCCAAGTTCATTTACAAAACTCAGGGAACAGTTGCATGATCTTATAGATGGAAATAAGAATATTCAAATTCCAGAGACAAAAACTTCCGCGGCTTTATTTCCTTCTGCTCCCCCGTCTCAGAGTCGAATACCGCCTGGGTGGGTGCTGCGCAATTGAAATTTCCATTGAGGCAAAATCATGAATTAAATCAGTTGTTAATGGATGATAAAAGAAACTAAAGGTTTTAAAGAATTAGAATCTCCTTTATCCTTTTTTCAATTTTCAATTACTCCGCAACAGATGCCACCTAATGCTCAGTTCCTCAAGGATATGTTAATGTGATTCATGGGCCACTGGTCAGCGCTCCGCCCTCGCACTGAAATGGTTACAAGAAACACCTCTATGGGTAGAACAGTGGCCCCTTACTAAAGAAAAATTAGAAGCGCTTCAATTATTAACTCAAGAACAGTTAGAAGCAGGACATAGTGAACCTTATACTAGTCCCTGAAATTCACCTGTATTTGTAAATAAGAAAAAAGCAGGCAAATGGGGAATGTTAACTGACTTAAGGAAAATCAATGCAGTTATTCAACCTATGGGTCCTTTACAGCCAGGAATTCCTTCGGCTGCTATGATTCCTAAACATTGGTCCTTGATGATTGTAGATTTGAAGGACTGTTTTTTCACAATTCCCTTACCACAGGATTGTGAAAAATTTGCTTTTACTATTCCTGCTCTTAATCATTCTCAACCTGTTCAGCGTTTTCAATGGAAAGTGTTACCTCAAGGCATGCTTAATAGTCTCACACTTTGTCAATATTATGTACATCAAACTCTACAAATTGTCAAGGATACTTTTTCAAAGGGTCTTATTTATCATTATACAGATGATATACTATATGCTCACCCAGACCTTTCTGTTTTAACAACCATGGTAGAACTAGCTATTCAATGCTTACAGCAGTATGGATTGGAAATAGCTCCTAAAAAAAATCCAAAAAGAGGAAACTTGGAAATATCTAGGACAAAAGTTAACTCAAACCGCAATTATTCTTCAAAAAATAGAGATTAGAAAAGATTGTTGGGGAAGCTGGGATGGCTCAGTGGGTTAAGCGCTGCTCACTCAGCAGCCCCGGGAACTGAGAATCAAATCCTGGCCCTGGCCCTTGCAGACCCATATGCTGAACTGGGGAGTGCCCCCAGTTCAGTTCTCACCAGGGCGAGACCCTGGCCCAGTTCCTGCCCTGTGCAGCCCTGTGCCCACCTGTGGAATGAAACTATGTGGAAAAACCGATGATGTGCAGCTATGGAGGCTGTCTGGGCCCTCCCCCTTCTCTCTCTCTCTGTCTCTGTATCTCTCTCTCTGTCAAAAACAATAAAAATAAATCTTTAAAAAAAGAAAAGATTGTTTAAAAACATTAAATGATTTTCAAAAATTATTGGGAGACATTAATTGGATCCGTCCCACTTTGGGTATTCCTACTTATGCCTTAACTAATCTGTTTCAAACATTAGATGGATCTTCAGAGTTAGATTCTCCTAGAAATCTCTCTGATGAGGCACAGCGTGAACTCCAATGGATAGAACAACATATTCGAGAAAGTCAGCTTGATCATATCACTGATTATACTCAGCTGGCTTTGGTTGTCTTCCATACTCCTCACTCTCCCACTGGGTTACTTATCCAAGATACTAATCTTATTGAATGGATATTTTTGGGACACAAAAATGCTAAGAAATTAGAAACGTATTTAAAAAAAAATTGTCAAATCATTATCAAGGGCAGGCTGTGGTTAAGACAACTCTGTGGATTAGATCCACAGACTCTTATTGTTCCATTTACTATAAAAGACGTTTCACAACTATATGCTCTTAGTGAACAATGGCAAACTGCAACTGCTGATATTTAAGGAATTATTCATAATCATTATCTTAAGGATAAATGACTTCAATTTTTAAAATGTACTAATTGGATTTTGGGAAAAATTGTTCTAACTCAGTCAGTACAGGGTCCTACTTTTTATACAGATGCTAATAAGGCAGGATTAGCTGGTTATTAAAAAAAAAAAGGATCCAACGTTGTTCAGACTCCATATTCCTCTGTTCAAAAATCTGAATTATTTGCTATTGTCTTATTATTGTCTGATTATTTGGACACATTAAATATTGTCACTGATTCTCAGTATGCTGAATTCACTGTACAACACATTGAAACTGCAACTATCCCTGCCGATCAAAATGAATTACACATTTTGTTTTTACAGCTGCAAAAGATTGTAAGACATAGAAGGGCTCCTTTATTTATTACTCATATTCGAGTACACACTTCTTTGCCTGGTCCCATGGCAAAAGGCAATGATCAAATTGATCAGTTATTAATTGGTAATGTTCAATTGGCACAGGAAGAGCATAGTTTACATCATACTAATGCTGGAGCTTTACAACATAAGTTTAACATTACATGGAAACAAGCTGAAGCCATTATTAAAAATTGTTTTAATTGTGCAGCTATAAATACTCCTCATTTAACTCCAGGAGTAAACCGTTGAGGATTAAAAGCTAATATGATTTGGCAAATGGATGTTACTCAGGTTCCAGACTTTGGTAAATTAAAGTATGCACATCATTCTGTTGACACCTATTCACATTTTTCTTGGGCAACAGCTGCAGTTTCTGAACGAGCTGATGCAGTTATTCAACATTTATCTGAAGCTTTTGCTGTGATGGGAGTTTCTAAACAAATCAAAACTGATAATGGTCCAGCTTATTTGTCTCATAAATGTCAGCAATTTTTTCACTCCTATCATATTGAACATGTCACAAGTATTCCTTATAATAGCACTGGCCAAGCTATTATTGAACATCAAAATTGCACACTTAAAGCTATGCTTCAAAAACAAAAAAGGGGGAATAGGGGTCTCACCTAGAATGAGAATACATAAAGCCTTATTTACACTTAATTTTTTTAATTTTTCTGAAACTGATGACACTGCAGCTGAACGGCATTGGCACCATGAAACTACGATGGGACACAAGAGACTAACTCTTGGCTTCCAGCAACAGTACTTCGCTAGGGTCAAGGATATGCTTATATTTCCACAGGTAATAAGAAATTTTGGATTCCAGCCAGAGATCTGAAGCTCCGAGATGGCAAGCAAGAGGAAATTTGATTCCTTGGGAGTGACTGAAGAGATGTCCAGATTGGCCATCGGTCGTCAGTGCAGGCACTACCTCCTGTCTGCTACTCAAACAGCAACTCCACCAACTTGGGGACAACTCAAAAAGTTGACTCAAGAAAGTCAAGACCTTGTGCGATGCCACGGTACCCCACTAGATGCTAGCTCTTTATTTCTGGCTATGCTTTCTATTGCCACCATGCAGGTTAGTATTACTACTGCAGAAAGTCACACTTATTGGGCATACATCCCTAACCCTCCTTTAAATAAGGGTGTAGGATGGAATGAATCTCCGATTCCAATATATGTTAATGATTCTAATTGGCTTCCTGGTCCTTTTGATATGAGAGGACCTCTTAACCCTAAAGAAGAGGGAATGAAAATTGGAAATTATACAGTAGGTGTAGAAGGACTTCCTATTTGTATTGGGGCCGGAAATCATTGTTTGAAATTGGCTGGACAAGCTTGGTTAAATATGCGCAGGAATTCTACAAAAAGGGTAGGAGATACACCCCGACACTTATTCTTAATGAGTACAGAGTTTTAATTCCACTTCACTTATAGCTAATGACACCAATGTTCCTGATTTACCACCTTGCTCAGTACCTATCTTTACTGAACTCTCAGAATGGGTCCATTGGACTCATTGTAGAGGGAAAAAAGCTCAAGTATTAATTAATACTTCCTATGGAAGAGTCATAGATTGGAGCCCTAAGGACTCTGCTGGAGTAAAAGGTCAAGGTTCTGATTTGAGGTGGAAAAGAAAAAACAATACCATCTACACGTCAGGAATAGGTTCTCTCGTATGGCATGGAGGAGGCTTTGTGCCTCCTAGTCCTCATTTAGAAAATTATCCTGTGCAAGTAGATTTATGGAAAATAGGAGTGGCCTTGGAGCCTCTTAAGGCATGGTCAGGAGTTATATCTAGGAACAGAGTAACTGGTCATTCACATTTAAAATTCACTGTTAATGACATTCGCTATTTTCAGAGTTGTGTTCGGCTCCCTTTCTTATTCATGGTGGGACCTGCGACTTGGAATTCCACCACTGATCTTATTAATTGTCATAACTGCTCATTTTACACTTGCATTAATCATTCTCTTACTTTTAATCAATCCAAAGAAAGTATATACATTCTAAAAGCCTGTG
>PVKE010031838.1:0-18812 GCA_004027555.1 Craseonycteris thonglongyai
CTTGATGCCTCTTAATGAAAGTGAGTTGGGTTTTTTTAAAACACTTTTTCCAGGAAAATAACATTCCTATTTGGACACTTCAAAGTCATTGGAAAATTTGGCAAGTAGCTATATACTCACAAAACATCTAATTCTCTTGATTAAATATGACCTGCCACAATTACAAAGACATGCCTTTAAACTTGTGGTTTTTATGTAGATGCAATAGAATGAAAAGATGAGATTTGATACTCTCATTATACTATTAATGACATTTTGGGGCTAAAATATCCAGGTTAACAACTTTGGGGAAGCCGGGATGGCTCAGTGGGTTGAGCACTCGTCTTGCAGACCTCGGGGTCCAAGGATCGAGTCCCGGCCCCAGCCCATGCAGACTCATATGCTGAACTGGGGTGTGACCCCAGTTTGGTTCTCACCAAGGTGTGCTTCCCATGCAAGAGGCCCCAGTTCCTGCCCTGTGCAGCTCTGCGCCCACCTGTGGAATGAAAACTATATAGAAAACTAACAATGTACAACTATGGGAACTGCTCTGGGCCCTCCCTCTTCTCTCTGTCTCTCTCTCTCTCCCTCTGTGTCAAAAAACAATCTAAAAATCTTTTAAAATAACCATCTAATATGTTGATAGAGTAATCATAATTTTGTTACTGACTCATGCCCACTCTTAGCCCCACTTAGCAAAAATTTAGTGCTGAAAATCCAACAGAATTTCCAGATCTCTCCCTAATTTTTATACTGCAAAGTCACTGCCAAATCACATAATCATAACTGAATAGTATTGAAAGTCTATTATAAGCTCCTCAAAGAGTGCTTCAACATCGGTATCAGAAAAAAAACTTTCCACAAACCAGAGCACATGACAACAAAATTAGTCAGTCTATAATAATGAAAACTTAGCTTACCAATTAACACAATAATTTTGTAGACCATAGTTAATGATCTTTTTCAGGAAAGCATACTGAAATGAAAATATTACACCTTGCCCCATTAAAGGTACATTATCCTTTTGGAAGGCTGATATAGTGCTGCCTATTTTAGAGTGATCAATTACTGGCATTTGATGCTGGTTCAGTGAATATGCATAAATGATTTCCTTTCTATATTCCTCTCTCCTTTGCAAACTCCTAGATTTTTAATTCCCACATGCCAATTTGAACATTTTAGTTTCATCTTCACCAGTTGAGCCATGATTATATGATTTATGGCTCAATATATCTTTTAATTGATCCTTTTAAAGATGTTATTCTGTTCTATGTGTAAACTCAGAAAATCTGTCTATAAATTTTCTAATATTTATTAAACTAAAAAAAGGAAAGAAAGAAAGAAAGAAAGAAAGAAACTACTGTACTCACAAAATGTTGAGATGTGAATTATCTAAAATTACATGTGGCACATAGTATGTATTTTAGGACTCACCTAAATAATTCAAGAGTCACTGAAAGAAATTCTAAAGAGATCTGTTTATTCCTGAGTGTGAGCTACATATATATGCCAAGCAGTGTTCCAAATCTATTAACTCATTTATACCTCACTATATTCCTATGAGAAGGGTACTATTTTATTTTATTTTCATTTACAGATGTGTAAGCCTAGGCACAAAGAAATTAAATCACATGCCCTTGTCACATTGCAAACCCTGTGGCTGAGCCAGATTTCAGTCATGACACATTGACTTCAAAGCCTATGCTCACAACCATGAGACAATAGTGCTCCCTGGATCTGTTTCCAGACCCAATCCAGTGTTCTCATACACAGAGAGCTTCCAGTATAGCTACATTTTAACTTGCATTTTCATCATCCCCGCTTTAAGCTTCTTCTATTTTCTTGGGAGAGTGTAACCTCTTAGAATCTTTGGGAACCAATCCAGTAGTCAGCTTTTGGGGAGGATCCTAGACCTAATCTGAGATCTTGGATAGCAGGCTTGGGGTACTTTCTTGCCATAGATCATCTATTGGACAATATACTTTGATCCCATGATGTTCCTCCCTGTGGTTATTTACTGACACCAAAATGTTATGCAAGCCTCAATATGTGAACCATTCCTGAGCCCCTCTTTCATGCCTGTCAATTTGCTAATCAATATGAAGGATACGGGAGGCATACCAGACATGGTTATTGCCCTCTATTCTACCTAATACTGTCTAACTACCCCAAAATCCAGTGGCTTAAAGCAGGCATTTTAGTTTGCCCACAATTGTATGGGTCAGGAATTCTGGAAAAGCTCAGACAAACAGTTCATCTCTGATTCAGGTGGCATCAACTAGGGTGGCCAGTACTAAAGGACCCACTTCCAAGATGGCTTCTTTGCTCGGGTGTCTGGTATTTCATTGTTCTTTGGTTGTCTTTTTTCTCCACGTGGTGTTTCAATCTCCAGGGCCTCTTCATTGGCTTGGGCTTTTCATAGCATGGTGGTCTGGGATAATTACACTTTTAGATGGTGTCTTGCTTGTATGAGGAAGGAAGCAGAAGTTGACAGTGCAGTTAAGGGCTGTGCTCACGCTGGTATAGTATCACTTCTAATACATTCTGTTGGTCAAAGCTGTCACAGGTCCACCCAGATTCAAAGGGGTGGAGAACTAGTCTACCTCTTGCTGAAGGAGCATGTGGGGGTGAAAGATATTGTTGCTGCCGTCTTTGCTGTCTGCCATACCACAGAGAGCTATACTCTAAGTCAGGGTTCACAGAAAAGAGTCCATGGATAAAATTCAGGAAGTCGTTAAAGTTAGAAGAAAAATATATGTATTTATTTTTCCTAATCTCCAACTAAATTTTAGAATTTTTGTCCATTTTGAACGTAAGCATATTCAAATTATAATTATAATAATTATAGCAACACTTGTGATTTTGTTATCAATAGAAATCACACATTTTTATAGCACATTCAGTTGTCACAAAATACCTCAAAATATTATTTGTACTCATTACTACTTTTAAATTACAGTGGCTACAAAATCCTCCACTAGATCATATTATTTACAATGTTAATAAAGAAGCAATATATTACTTTATTGCATTTTGTTTATTAGCATTTCACTAACTATATTTTAATGTAAACAGTTTTCTTTATAATCTTGTATATTTTTATTTTAAACATTTAAAACATTATTCTGGAAAGGGGTTTATAGGCTACACCAGAAAGCCAGAGGGTTTCATGGCCCAAGATAAACTTTAAAAATTTCTACTTTGAATGAAGACCAAACATTAATCTTGTAAACACAAAATAATTAGAGACGTCATGAATGCTATAACACAGGCTTTAAGCATTACAAGATTTCTTTCTCCTGACCTGTACAATTTAATTCAACACAACACTAATTTTTAACAATTTTTAACATTTGAATACACTTCTGTAATCATGACCACAAGAAGAATTTTTTTTTAAAGACCCAAACAGTGGCATAATCTCAAGAAATTTCACAACACCTAGCATATGGAAAGTATCCTAAAAGATTCCAGAGAGAGAGAAATGTGCCATACAAAGGAACAAGAATGTGATTTCTAATTAGAATCCCTGGTGCTATAGGTTCAACTTTCTGAGAAAAATAATTATTAACTTAACACTCTATACTCAGTAAACATGTCAATCAATTGAGAGGGAAAAATAAAGTTACTTTTGGACATGTGAAATTTCAGGTTTATTCTCATGCACCCTTTCAAGACAACTACTTGAAGATATTCTTCAGCCAAAACAAGAGTAAATTCCAAGAAAGCTAAAGATTTGAGATTCAAGAACACTGGCTCCAAGCCAGGACTAGGATGAAATGAAGTCAGGACGACAGGTTGGCAGCCAGCCTGGAGAACAGCTGGGCTAGACTGGAATAAGAAATCAGGGGGTTCCAGGAATCATATCTTCAATGAATATATTATATTCCTTAGCATGGATGGACGAGAGAGAATCTTAGTGAATTGATGAAAGCGTCTGATAAAAAAGTAAAATAAAGACATTTGAAATCATAAAATAATGAACAATATTAACACAATCACAATAAAGGAAATATTGTATGTCAATATTTAAAATTTTAGATCTAACTAGCTGACAAAGCATGTAAGGATTATTTATGGTTATAGAAGAGATGAAGAAAGCTTACAAAAGTTGGGGGAAGGGTAGAAATGTGTCAAAGGGATAAAGAGAAGGAGTCCTAATTTACTCATTTTGTTAATAATAAGTAACACTGAGTACACACCATATCCTCATTCTAATAAATACAAATTAATCTAATTTTCCACGATGAAGCAACAGGCAGAGTACCCAATTTTCTATCATATATTGCTTCTTACTTCATGGAAAGTCAAAAAGATAAAAAGATATTTGTGATGGATCAAGAAAATAAGAGATTTATATATATTATTTCTAAAAATCATAATATAGCTACCAAAGGTACAATAGAATAAACATAGGTATGTAGCTGACCTTGGTGATTTTATACACCTCTACAGAAATTAAATCATTTTTGTACAGTTTAATGAATAGACAAACAAATTAAGGGAAAAGAATATAAATATCAGAAATATGCACAAATGCATAGAGAAAATTAGTATGTGATAAAGGTGGTCTTTCAGTGAAGAAAAGAGGTTAAGCAACTGGATAGCTATTTACAAAGAATACAACTGGACCTCTGACAAAAATAATTTCTAGATAAATCATGTATTTATATTTTTAAATAAAATCATATATAGTACACCAAGAAAACATGTAAAATTATACAAATATATGTATGTATGTATAATTTTGGGACGGAAAAGATTTTAAAGGCTTTTGAAAACTTGGAAATGATTATGAAGTTAATAAGTAAAACTACATATGTATTAAAAATTAGAGCATGGAACAGAATAGTATAAACAAAGTTAATAAATGACAAACCTGGGGGGAAATGGCAACATATATGATATGGGGCTTTCTTTCTTTCCTTTACTGGTAAAGAGCTTGTAGAAATTAATAAGAGAGCCAATAATTCAAAAAAGAAAAATGGCATAGGACAATACACAGAAAAAAATATATAAATCACTTCCAAAGAGAAACTTACTGAATGATTCTACAGTGTGAAGTATAACAGAACTGTTCAGGGAATTAAGAAATTTTGCATGTATTATATTTGCAGTTGAACCAACATTAACAACCCTCCAGAAAGCCCTTTTAGTGATTTGGCAGAATAAGCAGGAATCAATGGGGGGGATGAACTAGTGGGACATGAGGAAATAAAAATGAAGACTGTAAAGAGAAAAGAGGGGAGGGAACTGGACAGGACTAGAAGTCACTGGCTCAGGGAAGAAGGAGTCAACTCAAGAAACATTTCAAAATATTAAAACAACAACAAACCGAGGCTGATGTTGAGATAAGTCAAATGATTAATTGTGAATTTCAAGCTAGACAAGGAAAGAAAAGAAGTGGGAAGAGTATGGAGCTCATACAAAAAGGAAAGTGGAGAGATCAAAGGGACCAGAGGTTTTCATGAGGCTAAATTGAGTTTAGACATGAACGAGCTTGAAGGATAGAAGGTTTGGCAAATTTTAGACTTTGATTCTGAGATGGATCAAACTCCCAAAGACAAAATGTGGCCCAGTAAATGGGAATTAAATTGGAGTAAAGGTGAAATTGTTGGAGTTGAATTCAAGCAATATGAATATTTTGCATGCATTATCTACAACCCCATTGAAAATCTATAGGATAAGAAGGAATTGAGACGCTTAAGGGACTGAGACAAAACAGCACAGCTGTATTGTCTGAAAGCCCAACACATAGAAGGCACCTGTTAGCAAAGCAGACTTGCTGGCAACAGAGCAGGGGTAAGGACCCTGGCTTTGCAAAATCATAGATGTCAGCGCTGAAATTAAACTGAAGATTTATAAGTTTCCAGTAGTTAACAGATCTACTTATAATATCTATTTCAGAAGCCTGTTGTGACAATCCAATGAGATGACATATGTACATAGTCTACTGCAGTGGTAGTTAATTTGTCTAATTATCCTTATTAGATACTCCTAGGAGAGAGGAAACACATGTAATTAATCATATCTCACATTTTCTTATGGGTAATGGGATAATTAAAAACAGACTAAGGTACATGATGAGTCATGCCACCATTCTGTGATAGAAAGTTTGTTATTCTGGAACTGGTTCCTTATTCCCAGCACTGAATTTAGTTCATTCTGAACAAAACAAGTTGCATTTTTCTTTTAATTCACTAAATACACATGGGAAAGAGAAGTCTGCTTGCAGGCGCACATGGGTAACAGAAAATACCATCTTAACAAACCCAATGAATAAAACAAAATGAGTCCTTGAATAATTTTAGGGAAATATAGTACATTACTTTAAGAAAGACAAATTAAGCTCAACATTGTTTTATTGGTTAGTTTACCATCTTGATACAAAATGTACTAATGGAAGCTTAAAAATCACATTTTGAATTTTAACAAATTTCAGTGCAATTTAGTTACAAATTAAAGTCATATAGATAACTTTAGTAAAGGTCTGTATACTTTTGTGTTCATTAATTAAACTGTTTAGTATTAAAGCAATTTTTTAGTTAATTTTTTATTAAACTGCAATTATGTGTTTTATGTGATAGACCTAGTTAATGATCCCAATTGTATATGATACAGGTGAATATCAATTCATAGCTCATAACAATCATCTATTTTTAAAGCATAAGGCTCTGATTATTCAACTATGTGTGAATGGAAGACTTTTTTCTTAGGCTCGCTAAATGACTAACTGTATGGTGGAATGAGGAAGAGAGCTGAGAAAAAGTTGATTCTGATTTTGGCAGGGTGGTACAGAATTTGGTTTCAGCCTCCTTTTCTTGAAGATTTTCTGAAGAAAAGGGACATTATTATTTTTAAAATTACTTTAATGTTATCTTATATTTTTTAATTTTATTTTCAGGAAAACTGCACTTTTTTGTTCAGTGTACAGTTGTATGAATTTTAACACATGTATAAATCCATGTATCCACCACCATAATCAGGACACAAAACTGTTTCATCACCCCCCAAAATCCCTTGAGCTATCCCTTAATAGTCACCTCCTTCTCCTACCCATAACCCCTGCCAACTTCTAATTTGTTCTTTTATTTTTATAGTTTTGTCTTTTGCAGATAGTTATATAAGTGAAATCACACAATCTGTAACCTTGATACTGACTTCTGCATTCAGCATGCTTTTGAGATTCATCCAAGTTATTGTGTGTATCAAGAGTTTCTTACTTTTTACTGCTGAGTAGTATTCCTTAGTATAGATGTATCATGCTTAGCTTATTCACCCACTATAGAAAATTTCTGTTGTTTCAAACTGTGGACAATTACAGCTATGATAAACGTTTGTGAACAGGCTTTTGTGTGGATATGTTTTCATTTCTTTCTTTCTTTTTTTTCTTTTTTATTATTAAATTTATCGAGGTGACATTGGTTAGTAAAATTACATAGGTTCCAGGTGTACAATTCTACAATAAATCATCTACGTGTTGCATTGTGTGCTCACCACCCAGTCAGTTCTCCTTCCATCACCATGTATTTGATGCCTTCCGTTTTCATTTCTTAAAGGAGTTCCCAAGAGTAGAATTTTTGGGTCACACAGCAATTTTATGTTTAACTTTATAAGACACTATCAAATAGCCTTCCAGAGTGGCTGTACCATTTTCCATTCCCACTGATAGCAATGTTAAAGAGTTCTGGTTCCACCCACATCCTCAGCATCACCTGGTGCTGCAATCCTTATTTTAGCTACTCAAAAATGTAGTGGGATCTTATTGTTTATTTGCGTTTCTCTAGTAGCTAATAATGTTGAACATTTTTTTCATGTGCCTATTTGCCTTCCATTTTACCTCTTTAGTGAAGTGTCCGTCATGCTTTTGGTGAAATTTTAAGTAGGTGTTTGTTTTCTTATCGTTGAGTTCTGACGGTTCTTTATACAATCTGAATAAAAGTCCTCAATATGTAATTTACAAATATTCTCTCCTAGTCTGTAGCTTATATTTCCATCCTCCTAACAGTGTCCTTTGCAGACCAAAACTTTTTTTATTGTGATGAAATTCAATTTATCAATTTTATCTTTTTAAGAATCATACTTTTGAATTCATCACTTAAATCCAAGATTTCCTATGGTTTTTTATCTTTCTAAAATTTTTATATTTTAACATTTTAAATTTAGTTCTATAATCTATTTTGAATTACCATAATTTTTGTATGAGATTTAGGTCAAGATGCCTTTTTTTTTTTTCTTATCTATGAATGCCAACACTATTTATTAAAAAGACTACATATAATACATTGAGTTGATTTTGCACCTTTGTTAAAATTATAAATTCACCACATACATGTGAGTCTATTTCCAGATCCTCAATTCTGTTCCATTGATCTACATGTCTATCCCTTCAACGCTATTATACTGTCTTGATCACTGTAGCTTTATTATTGGGTCTTCGAATTAGGTAGTAAGATATGATAAAACATAATTTTCAGAAAAAGGTAAAATTATAACTCATACAGATATAAAAATCAACTCATTTTAAACATTTTATTTTGCCTGTTAATAGGGGAACCAAGTAGATGTTATAAACCAGGCAAAGGAAAAGTCAAAAGAGCATACATTTACATGGAGTAAAAAAACAATGAAAGGAATTGCAAATATTAAAAAACTGGTTTTGCCACAGGGTGTGAGGAATGACGTTTGAGCTTCTATCAGATGAAACAGAATGAATCTTTTTGCCTAACAGAGTTGCAAAGAATCAAAAGAACTTCCTTACAATCAACAGCTGATAAAGTGAAAAGGTGTATTATAGATAATGCATGGTTTTCTATTGAAGTACAAAATGTTTTTCTACAGATTGCTCCAAATGTATCCTTCCCTTTTAAAACTTGTTTTACCTCCTCTAGTTCCTTTGCTTTTGCATATAAATGTTAGAATCAGCTTGTCAATACAAAAAAAAAAAAAAATCTTTGTCTTTGAATTGGTATTAGATCCATAGTTCAGTTTGGGAAGAATTGATATCGTTGCTTTGTTGAGTCTTCCAATTCAAGAACATAGTATATTTTTCATTATTTAAGTCTTTCTTGGTTTCCTTTATCAACATTTTGTAGTTTCCAGCATACAGAGACTATGTTTTGTTAGATCTAGACTACAGTATTCAGTCTGACCTATTGTAAATTGTATTCTTAAAATAGTTTGCTTTTACACTGCATTGCTAATGTATAAAAATGTGATTGAATTCTGAATGTTGACTTTGTGTGTTGCAACCTTGCTAAACACACTTATTAGTTTTAGGAGATCTTTTGTAGATTACTTGGAATTTTTTACATAGATAATGTTATCTGAGAATAGGAATAGTTTTGTTTCTTCCTTTCATTCTGTATGTCTTTTTCTTTGCTTTGCTCATCTCACTGGCTAAAATTTCCACAATGTTGAATAGAGTGGTGAGAGGACATCCTTGACTTATTCATGAGTTTAAGAGGAAAGCATTTATTATTAAGTGTGATATTAGCTGTGATTTCTTTTTATAGATGTACTTTAACAAGGTGAGAAAATTCCCTTCTATTTCTAGTTTACTGGAAGTTTTTATACAAAATGATTGCTGTATTTTGTCAAATGCTTTTCTGTATCAATTGATATGTTCATGAAGTTTTTTGTTCCTTTAATGTGTTAAAATGGAAGATTACATTGATTGATTTCTGAATATTCAATTAGCCTTTCATCCTGGGATAAACTCCACTTAGTGTGATGTATTATTCTTTTGATATACTGTATGCCTCAATTCAATTTGGTAATGTTTTGTTGAACATTGTTTTCATCCATGTTCGCAAGAAAGATTCGTCTGTAGTTCGCTTCTCTTAACGATGTTTTTGTCTGCTTTTGGCATCAGAGTAACTGGTCTCATGAAATGACTTGGGACTCTTAGGAAAGGCTGCAAAAAACTAACCCTGCAGACTCAGGCATTCCCCATAGTTCAGAGATGCCTGGGGTGAGCATTCACAAGGCTGGAGACTTTTCTAAAACCAAACCAAACAGAATCTCTAGGGTAGTAGACAGCTGATGTCACATAATCATGCCATTTATAAAAGCACATTTTTGAAGGTTTTTACTGCCTTTCCCTACTATACTGCCTGAGTTTACTACCCATTGTATTTCTATCTAGAGAGTGTTAAGGACGTCAAGACCCCCACCCCACTCACTTTCTTTCAAAATTCCTAATTGAAGAAAAGTATCTGTGTCTATAAGATCCATATGTGGTAGCTTAGATTCTACAGAACTGAATACGGGATGTGTTAGTTACTGAACTATTAGTTCTCAGGGCCCAGAACGGCTTCAATGTCTATTTACTGTAAGGAGGTAATTGCAGTGGTATCAGAATACAGAAACGTCCAATGTTCCAACACTTGTATATATATCCTTGATATATTACCATTTGAATGGTTTAATCACTGGAACGCAAGAGATGGAGGGTGGGGGCTATCTTTTCCCAAATATTCGTGATGATTCATAAAGGACCCAAGCACTAATTTGTAGGTATAGTGTGCCACCTACTGTCCATAAATGGTCTTTGCCTGCTTGCTTTCATAGTTTAAAAATATGATTCAAAATGCAAATTATGTTTTAGTGTTTCTTATTAATGAAAGAGTAGGAAATCTGGATTCTTTAACCACAATCCAATAATCTGCTTCCATTCAAAACAGCATATCTAGCTATTCACCATTCCTATTTCCTCAATGGCCCAGAATTTGAGCTTTCATTGATCTGCAGAAAAAAAGTTATTGAGTGAGTGGATTAAATCAGTCAAACTCTGGGGTAGCTTATTACATATACATAGTTTGAGGTTCAATTAAGGTCTCCAGTTGCTGCAGAAGGAAATAATAATAATAACTTTTCCTTATCCAGATTTAAATTCTGTGGTCAGAAATGCAGAGAAGATAGAAAAAAGATAGACCAAGCTTTTGGAATTTCACTTCTCTTTCCCTGGAATCTTTTTCCCTCACCTCCCATCCCCACCTGCAGTATGTTCCCCCAGGTTTCTTTGTTATCAACATTCAGATTTCAACTCAAATGTCACTTCCTAGAGAGCCTTTACTGACCACCTGGGTAGTCACACTGTCTTCTCTACCCCCATCACCCTGTAGTCCTTTACCCTGTTTTTATTCCTTCATAGCACTAAAAAAAACTACTTGTTTCATTTCATATTTTACTGTGTCTGTTGTCCTTATCTATCACCACCCCTCCCCCTTGCCAGAGGTAAGGACCATTTTCTTGTTCACTGCTACATCCTCCTTACTTAAAATAGGGCCGGATCCATAATATTTGTTTACAAATTAATAGATACAATTATTTTGTGACATCAGCCATCAGCTAGCCTAGAGACATTGTTTGGTTTGATCTTAGAAAAGTCCTCATTATGAATGCTCACCTTAAGCTTCTCTGAACTACGGGGACCTTCTGAGTCTCCAGCAGTGAGCTGCAAAGAATTTGAGCTGCCCATCCTGGAAAAATTAAGTAGTATTCAGTAAGCATCAGCTGCTGATACTATTTAAGATTGCTGGATAGGTATAAGACTGAATCTACACAACACCCATGAACTTAAATTCCACCGTTGAACTTGATGATACTTCTCAACCTTATTATATAATGCTCTTTTTCGATGCAATTGAATATAATTCTTTCTCCTATATGAGTTTAAATTTGTATTTCCAACAATTATTTATATGAAATTTCTCAGGATTCTTTTACTACTGTTGGAAATTCTTTGGTCTTCAAAAAATTTTTGAAGTACTTTCCTGCTTTTGAAGAGGGTTAAAAAAACAAAAAACAAACAAACAAAAAATCCACCATTCTCATTTCTGGAGATAAAAACTATAAAATATAGATTATGAGAGCTGATCAATGGATATAACCATTGAATCCAATTCCAAGCTAGCCTGAAGATCTAGGATGAAAAATAACTGGAGGCTATAGTATCAAAGAGATAAGACACTAAGATCACATGATTGAAACTTAAAAGAATCACCACCAGAATTGAGGGTAGTTGTTTATAGAAAATCATTACAGACATTACCCCTGTGTTTATTTTTGTTACACATGTGGCATATATAATATATATTAGCATATGACACATATTAAACATACTTCATATACATATTACAAAATAAAATAACTGTAGAAATACTCCAAATAATAGGAAGGCTACAATTTACTGCAGAATGAGAAAGAACTGAAGCAAATTGAATTAAAAAGTCAAGAGATATTTTTGTACATTATTTGAAATGACATATCCAAGGATGTTCATTCCAGCCTTGTTTGTAAAAGAAAAGGATTGTAAAGAACCCAAATGTCCATCAATAAGAAAGAAGTTGAATTATATTTATCTGTATAATGGAATAATTTTCAGCCTTCACAAAAAAAAAGGCAAATTATATAGACCAATTTCAAGGATATATTGTTCATAAAAAATGTAAGACACTGAACTGTGGGTGTGGTTTGCTATCATTTGTGTAAAAATCAACTATATTTACAAACATGTATATGGATGTATATGTATAAATGTGTTGTGTACATATGTACATGTGTATATATACACACATGTAATATATCCATTGTTCATATATATTTATATATGCATGTAAGATATTCAGAATAATGGAACAGTTGATGCTTTATAGTTTTTATTCTTGTAATATTCTAGAATAGCTAGTATTTAAGAAACATAATCAAAGAAAATTTTAAATACTATCGGTATTTTATGTGTCATATTTAGGAAAATGAATTTAGCCTCACTGGTACTTCAATGAAGCAAAGTATAATTCCAATAATAGTACTAATAGTTTCAGCAGCATTTACTGAGCTCATGCTATGGTCCACATACTTTTTCATACATGTTAAATTTGCCCAGAAATCTTCACAGTAACTCTATGATGTATTGCTTTTATTTAAGATGAGGAAACTGAGACACAGAGAGATTGGAGAACTTGCTTAATTCACTTCTTCCCTTATGTGAAGTGTGAGTGGTGACTACGTTCTTCACTAACCAAGGATGAGGGATGGCCAGTAGCATTTTTATCATCAAAGTTCTTATTTGATTTCAGCAGGACAACTGCCAGGTTGAATTTCTTGGTCACATTTGATATGCTTGCCTCACCCACCTCAGACAGCTTTAATGAGCACTGAGAGGTGAACATATATTAAATGTGTTAACATTCTAAAGAAAAATGGCATGCATTCTATGACTCTGTGAATTAAAAATACTAAAGACAGACAAGGTTTTACAATCTTGGTACAGGTGGTATTACCATTTATCTAAGAGAAATCCTTTTTCTATTCAGATCTCATATATTTTTGGGAAACTATTTTCCTTTTTTAATAAGTCTAAAGAAACTTCCACTGAAGGAAAATTGCAGCAGAAATTCCTAAAAGAAGGCAGGAGGACAACAGAGATAATAGGAGTGACTGCAGAAACAGAAAAAGATGGAAACAATGATAGCTTTCACTGATAAACAATAGCAGCAACAACAAAATGTATCCAAGCCAAATTGAGATAAAGTGGGAGATGGGTGAGGAGGGCACAGAGCAGTCTTCATAGTTGTACATCATTAGTTTGACATGGTTTCATTCCACACAGGTGGCTGTGGGGCCACATGGGGTAGGGGGAACAGAACCAGAGGCCTCCTGCCCGGGAGACAAACACCTTCACCGCTGAGCCATCTTGGTAGTTACCAGTTGCGCCTCTGTAGTTCAGCATATGGGGTGGCAGGGGCCAGGGTCGGGACTCAAACCCCGGACCGTGCGATCGTGAGGCAAGCACTCAACTGCTGAGCTTTGCCAATATCTCTCAGAGCCCTCTACTTTTAATAAGGACAGAACAGGCATAATTCTGATAATTATAATATGTGATAATGCTACTATGCCTGTTATGGGAGATGATTAAAACATTTTCCCTAAAGAAAACAACCTGACAACCTCCTTATTCTCTAGGGCATACCTCTTCTCTCAAGTATTGGCGGTATTACCAGAGATAATAGAAAAGCAGAGGGAGCCTTTGATTTTGGACTCAAACTCCCTCTCCTGTAGAAACTTGGGCTTGTGAACCATATGACATTGATACCTTTGCAAAACATAAGCAAGAAAAACGGTAGACTATCTTGTGAGAGAGCATTGTGATTTGCTCATGGAAGGCCTTTGTCAGCACAGTCAGCTCTGCACTATAAACCAGAACACTACTATGGCAACAGGAAGGTTACAAAGCACTGAACATCTTTTCTCTCTAAATAGTCTGGCTTATAAAGAGAATAATTGTATCGAGCAGACAACAACATGAAACACAGAAGGAAGAGGAAAGAGTCTGGAGCAGAACAGAGTCAGAAGTGAAGAGCTGGGAGAAAGACAATGATTTATTTTATTAGTTGATTTGTATGGATTCCGATTTTAATCCTTTACTCAGAGAGATGGACTATGTTCTTGGTCTGGCTACCTAAAACTTCCCGAGGCCAGACAAGGGTGGAAAGGAGAGAAAATACATCTCTTTTGTTGCAATAGAAATAGAAATGTCAGCAGAAGGTACTGGTTTGTTTTCTTTGTTCTTTTTGTCAGCCAAGCCAGCCAAGCCAGTGTACTGCTATTGTTTGCTGGCCTTACAAAAATGAAATCAAAGCTTTCACCGAATGGCCTTCTATTCTTCTGCCAAATGCTGAATCAACAGTCCACCTTCTGCAACAGCTTGCTTTAATGATCCTAGGCGGTTTCTGTTCATGTCTTGTACTGAGTGGGTCACAAAGAGGAAAGAGGGATAACAGAAAGCAGAACAGGACAGAAACAAAGTTAGTGCTGTGAAAGCTGTTTCGGTTAGTATCAAATCAGTTCCTTGGGGAAGCAGAACTAGAATTATTTATTAGCCTCCCTTTACATATGTTTTCTAGTCATTTCATGTGTTATCATAAAATTCAATGTTTTATGAAATCTCCATCCTTCTCATTCAACAAAATGTAGTCAAGTATTCTCAACAAATCTTTTTGCAATCTTCATAACTCTCTGGGAATTTTTTTTTAAGATTTATTTTATTGTTTTTGACAGAGAGAGACACACAGAGACAGAGAGAAGGGGGAGGGCCCAGAGCAGTCTCCATAGTTGTACCTCATCAGTTTTCAACATGGTTTAGTTCCACACAGGTGGGCGGGGGCCGCACAGGACAGGGACCAGGCCGGGGCCTCCCACATGGGAAGCACACCCCAGTTCAGCAGATGGGTCCACACAGGCTTGGGCTGGGACTTGATCCTTGGACCTCAGGGCTGCAAGATGAGTGTTTAACCTACTGAGCCATCCTGGCTTCCCCTTCTCTGGGAATTTTAATTTATTGATTCTTTAAACTATGGTGCTACTTAACAAGCACAGTCAAGGTTTTGATGCAAAATTAGATAAGCAGGCTCCAATCCAAAGGCTTGTTAGGGTCTTGGGGTGTGACATGGTTCACTCTGGCCCCTCAACTGGCAGAACTGAAGTTCTGCTCTCATGGTCCAAGTTGCTAGAGGCTTGAGTGGGCCCTTAGAGCTATGAGTTAACAGTGATGACTTGTAACAATGATTATGGCATTTTGAGCTAAAGGGAATCAAGCTTCCTTTTGGGACATTCAAGTCACCACCCACTCTTGTCTGGTTTGTGGCACTGGGTTTGCCATCTTGCAGGAAGCATACAGTAGAAGACATGTTCAAGACCACTGCCACAAAGGAACAGCAACAAGGAATGGTTAGTTGTCTCTTTTAACAAAAAATAGCCTAACAATCCTAAATTGTATAATGAAAATGCCAGTCAAGTCAATGCAACATTACAAACAACATTAATTGGGTGTTTTTGTGATAAATGTTGGCTGAGTAATGAACTGACTATGTAGAAGGCCTCTTTAACTCTGTTGATATGGCCTTTTGATGATTTTTTAAGTAAAAAGTCTCCTTGAGTGAAGTTGGATAAAAAGTGAAGCAAAAGCAAAAAACACTGCAGGGAGACAGAGAGAGAGAGAGAGAGAGAGAGAAAGGTCAACTAAACATATCTGTAGATAAAACCAGTTATTCTTATTCATCCTTTGTTTGGGTCATCTCTACCATTTACTGCTCACGTAGTAATATATTCATCTGGTCACTTAAAATATTGGGAGATTGTCCCCAATGTTGAAAGGCTAAGCTGGCTTTCTCCTTTGTCCCAAGACATCTTTTACCAAATGAAAGAACAGGTGAAGAAGTTAAGGAGTAAAACTAAGAGAAAGAAAGGAAAGAGTCAACAGCTTCCAGGAGCTGATTTCTTAATCTCCCAATACAATGTAGACTTGGGTTCTGGGTGCAAGTCAAATAATAATGTAATAATTTAACTCAAACACTAAGAAATACAGCCATTTTACTTATAAAAAAAAAGGGAAACTATGAAAAGGTCCTCTTTTCTCCATCTTCTTTAAACTCATGCAATTTAATTTCAGTTGATTTTGTATTATTTTTCAGTTTCACTTCCTCTTTGTCATTTATTTGATTACACTAGAAGCAGGTTAATTATTTTCCATTTCTGTTACTCCTAGTTTAGGCCAGAAGGGGGCTGGAACTGAGGGAGACTGCAGATAAGGGTAAGTTATATTTTCAGTTGTTTTGAAATTATAGACAAATGATATTTTTGAGGAGATAATTTATATATAGGTCAAATTTTAATAAAAAGATTATGCAATATTATAAAATTGGTGTTGTTAAGAATAAAATACAAGTTGTAGGCCTTCCATGTTATTTTGCAAAAATGTATTAAAAAAAACAGTGTGTGTTGCACTATTGGTTTTTCCTTCACTTAAAAATCTCTAATATAAATTTTTAGTAGAATTACAAGCATAAGTGATTCCTGAATGATCAATGAAAGAGGAAGTCATGGCTTTTAGATATTGTGGGTTAAATGAAGTGTCCCCAACCCCCAGGCCACTAACTGGTACCAGTCCGTGGCCTGTTAGAAACTGGGCCACACAGCAGGAGGTGAGCAGAGGGTGAGTGAAGATTCATCTGTATTTACAGCCGCTCCCTACCACTCTCATGACCACCTGAGCTCCGCCTCCTGTCAGATCAGCGGCGGCATTAGATTCTCATAGGAGCTTGGAACCTACTGTGAACTGTGCATGCCAGGGATCTAGGTTGGGCACTCCTTATAAGAACCTAATGCCTGATGATTTAAGGTGAAGCCAATTAACATTAACAGAGAGGTTTGACTGCACAGAGACCATAATAAATCAATTGCTTGCAGACTCATATAAAAAACCTATCAGCGAGTGGCAAGTAACAAGCTGCATCTGGTGGCAAGTTTTATAGTGGCAAGTGAGTTGTATAATTATTTCATTATATACTACAGTGTAATAATATTAAAAATAATAATAATAGGGGAAGCTGGGATGGCTCCATGGGTTAAGCACTCCTTTGCAGCTCCAGAAACCAAGGATCAAATCCTAGCTCCGGCCCAGGTGAACCCATATGCTAAACTGGGGTGTGCCCCCAACTCAGTTATTGCGGGAGGCTCCCTGCCCTGTGCAGCCCCACAACTATCTGTAGAGTGAAACTATATGGAAAACTAATGCTGTTAACTATGGAGACAGCTCTGGACCCTCCCCGCTCTCTCTGTCTCTCTCTATCTGTCCTCTCTCTCTCTCTGTCAAAAAACAATAAAATAAATCTTAAAAAATAATAATAATAGTAATAGAAATAAAGTGCACAATAAATATTATACACTTGAATCATCCCCAAACCATCCTCCCCATCCCCATTCCCCAGTCTGAGGAAAAATTGTCTTCCATGAAACTGATCTCTGGTGCCAAAAAGGTTGGGGTAACTGGGTTAAATGAAGTGTAAGTGATTTAGAGCAGGCACTTTAAAATCCAAGAGCTCTGGTTTGAATGTGGTTTTCTATTGATAAAGACACTGGGAAGCTAAATAACTTCTGTAGAGCCTTGGGTTCCTTACCTATAAAGGGGATTTAATAATAGTTCTTCCCATGAATCACAAAAGCTATCCTAAGAAAGAAGGATAAAGCTGGGGGCATCTCACTGCCTGACTTATTTGTACTACAAAGCCTCAGTAATCAAAACAGCTTGGTACTGGCAGAAAAACAGACCCACGGACCAATGGAACAGAATTGAAAACCCAGAAATAAACCCACAAATTTATGGACAGATTATTTTTGATAAAGGAGCAAAAAATATACAGTGGGGAAAATAAAGCCTCTTCAGTAAACGGTGCTGGGAAAATTGGAAAACCACATGCAAAAGGCTGAATGTGAACTGCGATCTCTCACCATACACCAAAATTAACTCAAAATGGATTAAAGACCTCCAAATAAGAAAGGAAACAATAAATTGCATAGAAGAAAACATTGGCACTAAACTTACAGACCTGGGACTCAGGGAGGACTTTATGAATCTGACCTCAATGGCAAGGGAAGTAAAAGCACAAATAAACAAATGGGACCTTATCAAGCTAAAAAGCTTCTGCGCTGCAAAGGAAACCATCAACAAAGCAAAGAGGCAACCAACCAACTGAGAGAAAATATTTGCAAACAATGCCTCTGATAAAGGGCTAATATCAAAAATATACAAAGAACTTGTACAATTCAACAAGAAAAAAACAAGCAATCCAATTAAAAAATGGGCAGATGACCTTAACAGACACTTCTCTCAGGAAGACATACATATGGCCAATAGATATATGAAAAAATGCTCCACTTCACTAGCAATTAGGGAGATGCAAATAAAAACCACAATGAGATACCATCTTACACCTGTTAGAATGGCTATCATCAACAAGACAAGGGATAACAAGTGCTGGAGAGGCTGTGGA
>PVKE010031839.1:0-18814 GCA_004027555.1 Craseonycteris thonglongyai
CCATCATCCATCCATCCACCATACATCCATCCACCATCCATCCATCATCCATCCATCCATCCATCCATCCATCCACCATCCATCCAATGAGTCATCATCCATCCATCTATCCATCCACCATCCATCCATCATCCATCCATCCATTCATCCATCCATCCACCATCCATCCATCATCCATCCATCCACCATACATACATCCACCATACATACATCCATCCACCATCCATCCATCCATTCATCCATCCATCCACCATCCATCCATCACCCATCCATCCATCCACCATCCATCCATCACCCATCCATCCATCCACCATCCATCCATCATCCATCCAATGAGCCATCATCCATCCATCTACTCACTGAACAGTGCTCACTGGTTATCTGCCATGAGGACCATGCCTCCACCCTTGTCTCCCCAGCGAATGAGTTTCACATCACATGAGGTCACAGAGAGTTTTGCTAAACCAGTGTCGTCATCAAGTCCCATTGGTCCACCACTCAAGACTTGCGGTGCCAGCCCTTTGGGAACTTCCAATCTTCACTTTGGTCGTTTTAACCTAGAAGTAGACAAGCCCACACCCATCGCCCCAGTGCTCTGAACCATTCACTCAAATTGGGATTTTGTTGTTGGAAGTCAACCTTGACCTGCGGTCGGTGACTTGGGTGAGAAAGCCAACATGCCCTTGGGAAGGGCAAGGACTTCCTTGAGGCTCCAGAGTGCTGTCTGTGGGGGTTCATCCTGACCAGGCTCACCCTGTTCCTGTAAACACACATCTGTGAAAATGGAAGGAGCACTGCTGGGGTGGTGTACGCCCCAGCCCTCATGGCCAAGAGGAACACACTGTGTTTAGTCAAGAACTTGACCTTGCCAAAGAGAAGTCTGGCGTTCGGCCTTGGCCACTGGGAGATAACCTCCAAGCCCTTGGAGGTCCTGCCCGATAGGACTGTCCTTGCTCACCTGGGGGCCTTGGGCCATGCCTGACAATCTAACGTGATTCAGGCTGGGGGCCTTGGGCCACCTGGTGTCAGGAAATCCCTTGAAGGGACGGAGCCTAAGGTCAGCCATATGGGGGGTGACCAACCAGGTGTCTGTGAAAGGACTCTAATAAGGATCCTGGATGCCAAGGCTCAGGGAAGGTTCTCTAGCAGGCGGGACCCCGTGTGTGTTGTCACATAGAAGTCGCTGGAAGGACTTGGCGCTGAGTGCCATTCCATGAGCAGGGGACAACTCTAAGTTCCGCCACGATGGAACTTTCTTTCCCCCATCCCACGAGCGTCTCCTTTGGCTGACTTTAATCTGTATAAACTGCAATAAACCATAACTGTGAGTGTCACAGGGTTCTGTGGCCCTTCAGTGAATTGTGACACAGGAGGGTGGCCCCGGGGACTCTACGGCTGGGTCAGAAGGAGGGCTGGTCTACAGACACCTCCTGACCTTCCAGGCAGATCCTCCTCCTTCTTCTCCCCAGACGATCTGAGTAGGCGACTGCGCACGCCAGACCTCGGCGTGGGGAACACACACGTGCAGAGATGCGGTGCGTTGGTGGGCACCCCGCCCTCCCCGGAAGCCCAGCAAGGGGCAAGGCCGGGCTAAGCCCCTTTGCTCCTTCGGTTCTTCTTTCACTCCCTTAAAAGCACGTGTGCTGGTCCCCACAAGCTGCGGGGGGCGCGCTGGCTGGGAGCAACCTCCAGCGGGTTGGGATCGGGATGTGAAAACGCAACGGTGCCGGAACTGACCGGCAGGCGCGTGGAGGGCGCCCGTACGTCATCGCAGCCTCTCCTGTGTCCGGGCCTGGGGACGAGGCGTCCTGAGGGGGCGGCCCACGCGGGCCTCCACGGGAGGCCCACTTCAGAGCAATGACCGCCAGCAGGACACCAAGTGTGTGCGCCTCCCCCTTGTGGGCCCCCCAGCCCCGCCCCAACACAGGCCTGGAGATTTGGGTGGGAATATGTCAGCCCTGAGCCCGTAACTCATGTTCAGGAACCAAATTATGTTCCTTCGGAGGCGTTAAGGGTAAATAAAGGCTTAATGAATCAAGCCTTCTGAATTGCCATGGCTCCTTTAATTTGTCGTTTACAAGGTTCTCGTAAATTAAAAATGGGAAAAGAAATCCCTCCCCACCCGTCTGCACCTCCTCCGGGCGGGAACAATTGGATTGTTTTGATTTCCACGTCCCTACAGCCCTTACCTCTTTGAAAAATTATTCCCTAATTTTCATGAGGTTGCTGGAAGACGGGCAGCGTTGACCGATCTGATCTCCATCTCCTTCAACTTCACCGGGAGCGGTGATTGTTCCCTGGGCGGGAAGGAGAGGGGGAAGCGCTCCCCTTTAATTTATGGTTGGCAATAAGCAAGGCTTTATCAACATCCCTCCCATAAATTATTTCTACCGCCAGGAGCAGCAGCCATGAAACCCCCGGGACGAGGAACAGACAACCGCGTGGCGTCAGCCCCGGGCACGCGGGGACCCGCCGGGTGGGTACCAGGAGAGGCGGGAGGTCCCAGCCTCCTGAGTCTGCACAGTGGGAGGAAGGAGGCGGCTGGGTGGAGTCCCCCCCACCCCCCAGGCGATGACCCATGTGCTGGGGACCCACGCAGCCCTGGTGTGACCCACCTTCTGCCCCATCGGTTTAAGTGTAGGACCAGTGTGCCAGGCACTGCAACCAGGAGGCTCCAAACCCGGGACGTCCGGAGCCTTGGAACATGGCAGTGTCTGAACACTACACCCTTTGCCCGTCGGCGAGTCCCAGGGGTGACGATTTCCTCCCCCAACAGCAGTGAGCTAAGCACTTCCTGCCAAGGGAGCCGGCCGTGGGGTGTGCCCCGCGCCCAGCAGGTGCTTGGGGGTGTCAGCTGCTAATGTTATCATTAGATCAGCTCACGAAGAAGCCCCCGTCTGTGTTCCTTCTACAGGAGGAAGACGCTCCCACGAGGTCGTCTCTCTGTAAATAACCTGACATCGCTGTGTGACCCGTCGCTGTCCTGTGGGAGAGAGCGCCGGTGTCCCTGCACGGAACGGCCTGCAGGGAGAAGCCCACACAGGAAGCAGGGGTCTCGGGGCAGCGCCCACGTGCGGGGAGGGTCCCCGCAGGTCGCCCTGCGTCCTGCACACCCGTGGGTCAGGCGGGCCGGCCCGGTGACTGCACCCGGCCTTTGCACGGTCACTGTGATTGCTGGCTCAGCTGGTTTTCCTCACGGCGGCCAGATGGTTGGAACGTCAGCGTGTGACGAGCGGCAGGAGGCGTGAACCCACCCAACACCGCGTGGTACGCAAGAGCCCTGCTTCCTGAGAGGACGTCTGCGTCCCCAGCACTCCATCCTGACGTGAGTGACACTGGGGATCCAATAGAAGAGGGACAAGCAGAAGAGACAGGGAGGAAGGAAGAGAATGTCAGCCCAAGAAGACGAGACCGAATCCTCCAGTTTCAAAGCAGAAAGTCACAGAAGGGCCAGAGTGACTCACACTCACGCCACTGCCACCTGCAGCCGTCCTGGCCCAGTGGGTACCACCAGCTGGGCGATTTCCAGAAGAGATGAGTAGGCACAAAATATGGACAACCGTGCAAAGAACAGATAAGCCACGGAATGCTGTCCCGCTGCTAACACCACAGGGTGACTGCCGGGGAGAAGTGGTCAGACCGACCGGACCTCAGCCAGGGACAAGGTCACACTACCAGTGATAAGTCCTGATGAGGGCAGGCACCCTTGAAATGATGGGACGTGCTTCCTCCCAAGACCCCTGACCCCGTCTGACC
The DNA here is from genome assembly GCA_004027555.1 of Craseonycteris thonglongyai. Classification (NCBI taxonomy): domain Eukaryota; kingdom Metazoa; phylum Chordata; class Mammalia; order Chiroptera; family Craseonycteridae; genus Craseonycteris; species Craseonycteris thonglongyai. The sequence continues at coordinate 3,757 of PVKE010031839.1, forward strand.
CCGAGACAACACGAGGCAAATCCCCATTGCGGGACAATGTACGACCTATCTGACCAGGACTCCAAGAACACGTCAAGGTCACCGAGAACCGGGGAAGTCTGGGAAGCCGTCATCGCCGAGAGGAGTCTACGGAGTCATGCGGACGAATGCCATGTGCTGTCCTGGATGAGGTCCTGGACAGAGAAAGGACATGAGGAAAAACCAAGAAAACCTGAACAAAATACGGCATAAGCTTCCGTTAAAAAACAAGGCATGTATGCGGTTCGTTCATTGTGACAAACGTAACCACTCGTGTTACAAGTGGGGGACTGGACGTGGGTCCGTGGGACCTCTGTCCCGTCTTCACCACTTTCCTAATTTGAAATAAATGTTTATGAATAAAAGAGTTACTTGAGGATGTGGCCTAGGGGTGGGACAGAGAGTGAATGAGCGAGAAATCAGTAGCTCCAACTCAGGGGACAGATGCAAGACGCCCCACACTGCTGCGGGGGGACATCACAGACGTCCTCAGGGCCACCGGCCTCACCTGCAGATGCTGGAGGAAGGATCCTTTGAAGGAGCTCCTTTTTAAAAACCCCACAGACTTGTTACTGTTACAGAGAGGCTGGAAGAACTGGAGGCTACGTGAACGATGAATCACGCGAGAGAAAACGGAATGAGGATCCCCAGAGGGGGAGGGAATCTGTGCAGAAAAGAAATGGCCATCGAAGTGCACTACGTGGCCGTGCGGCGACATGCTAAGAGTTCCAGCCACGCAGAATGATCGGTTAGGTTTTGACTTTCAGAATCTACCCACAGAGGGCGCCTTGAAGACTTATTAACAGCTGTGGTCTCGGTAGGGACGCTGTGATGGCCGGGCCACATGACAGCTCTCTCTCACGGGCTACGAGTGACTTGAGGGGGAAAAGGCAGCCTCATCATCTTTGCCGGTGACCTCAGAGGCGCCCCTGCCCTGCAGGTGGAAGGATGTCCACGTAGGGGTGTGGGCTCCAAAGCCAGACGGCTGTGCCCACTCCTGGCCCTGGCATTAGGCGGGGGGTCCACAGATTCTTCAGCTGCTCTCACCCGAGGTCGCTCATCGGCATGCCCCCTGGCGCAGACACGGCCAGGATCCCGAGCAAGCGTGTCCAACCCGCGGGACGCGTGCGGCCCAACGCAAATCTGTAAACTTTCGTAAAACATGATGAGGTCTGTTTGAGGTTTTATTTAGCTCCTCGGCTATCGTTGGTGGGAGCGTATTTGATGTGGGGCCCCAGACAATTCTTCTTCCGAGGTGGCCCCGGGAAGCCACAAGGTTGGACTCCCCTGACGTACGTAGAATATACGTTGTCAAATAGCACGTTGCCCAGACAAGCAAACCCTCGACACAGATCGGCTGCTATTGTCACCTTGGAAATGAGAAACCAGAATCGATGTATTCTGCTTTTTATGGAGGCTAGGGAAAGAAATAAATGCTCCCGGAACTGTCATTCCTCAACCCAAACCCACAGGTGAAGAGAACCGAACCAGCAATGTCTCCCAGCTTCGTCCAGGCGCGAGAGGTGGGGTGGCCTCGTCCTGGTGCGGAACGGTCTCCAGGACACCCACCTTCTCGGCTCTGAAACGCTGCCTGTCACCCCCAGAGGACAGCAGCCCGGACCCTGACACCCACATGGCTACAACGCGCAGGGAAGGTCGCCCAAGGACAGGAAGGAGGGGGCCCCCGCCAGCACAGCGAGCCCCCCATTTACTCCGGGGACCGCACGAGGGCCTGAGCATCAATGACAAGCAGACGCTGGACGGGTCCACCAAGCCCAGTGGCCTGACATGGGTGGAAAACCCCAGAACGCCCGATGACGGAGGGACATGGAACCACGAAGTCAGTGATGGTTTGCGTCTGGCAACACGACGCAGCGACCAGCTCTCATTGACCGCCCCACCCCGGGGGCTGGGGCGGGTCGCAGGCAGAGACGCGCCCACGCCGCGGCCCCCCACTGGCACACGCCCGTAATTAGCTCATCCATAATTGAACACGCCTGTGCCACGCAGTGGGCGCTCGTTACTCAACATCACATCGCTCATAATGCCACAGGTTGCCTCCAACAAATTGGTTTTTTGCTCAGAGCCTTGTTCTCATTTTAACATGTGCCCTTGCTCAACACGTCAAGCACAGGGGCCCCGTTAATGAGATAAATGGGGCCTGGTCACGTCTTCTCTTCAATGATATTGTCACATTCCCCGCCTGGTGGCATTTGGGAGGGGCCCCGTGCTTGGATCACATGAGAGAGTCAGCGGCAGACGGAAGATCAAGGGTCCCCCTGGCCCTCCCAGAAGTGCTTGTCCCAGCCCCCTGCCCCTGCCAGGAAGGGCCCCCCTGGGCCCCCCGTGGCCTGGCTGCGCCCCTGAGGTTCCAGTGAGGTGCGAAGACCCCTGTTTCAGACACACGGTTTCCTGAAAGGCTCATCTGATGACCCCCAGCCCTCAGAGCTCACCTGGGCTCCGACAAGGACAGACAGGTAAGGAGAAAACTGTGGTCGCACACAGTGAACACGATACAATGATGGGGTGCAGGCCGGGGGCTGCGGGAACCAGGAGCCCCCTGCCCCTAGGGAGGAGTCAGAGAAGGCTCCCCTGGGAAGGGAGATTTAAGCTAAAACTTAAAGGAAGTGTAGGAGTCAGCCAGGCACAGGCGTGGGGGGTCCCTGGGAAGGCCACAGGGTTCAGTGTGCAGAACACAGAGGTGGGGGGTGAAGGTGCAGGTGGGTAGACGAAGAGAAGAGGGTGACAAGCAGGAACCATGTTGATAATGTGTACTCCATCCTGAGAAGACTGGGGTTTAAAACCAGGAATGATATTATTACGGGGGATGGGGGTCATTTGAAAAGGGTTTTGGAGGACAAGTAGGAGTTCCCCAGAACACTATGAGGATTTGCATTCCAGAAAGCGGGGGCAGACAGCACAAGGGTGGGGGCTTACAAAAGAGAATGGGAGCCAATGTGTCTGTTCAATAAAGAGGAAGCACACCCCCGAAAAGAGAATGAGAGCTGTAGGGGCAGGTCCGGGGGCCGGGTCCTAAAGGACCTGCCAGAGGAACAGCTCACGGGGAGGCAGGGGGCTGGGGGCACGGAGCCGGGTTCTGAGCTCAGCCGCCTCCTGAAGGCCGTGGGAAGAGCACAGGTGTTCGCGGCGGGAGCTTTTCGGCCGGAGTGACACGCTCATCTCTGTGCATTAAAACGGGGAGGCTGGTGGCCCCGTGGGACATGAACTTGGCCTTGCAGGGTGGGGGTCACACAATAGCCTGGAAGACATGAAAGGGGGCCTGGGAGCAAACACACTTTTAAACGCGTGTGTCTATAGTTATCGGTGTTTTTCTTCCTCATCACAGAGGCAATGCGGAAAGAAACGAGGGAGACGATCACACGCGCCCCGAGCTCCCCCGCCCAGCGTCGCCGGGGCTGCCGTCCGCGGCTTAGCCTCCCCGCCTTCGGTTCTACGCGCACAGCTTTACGAGACCAGGGTTACGCTGAGCCCGGACGGCTCTGCAAGTACGATGATCGTCCCTTAATGATCCCTCACGAAAGGACCATAACGCCCTGAAAACAAGGTCACTGGCCACTGGTTCAAATGTGGCTCCCAGCCCTGAATCTCCGTGCCCACCTCCCCTGGTTTCTCAGAATGAAGCTCCCGACGGTGGAATTGCCAGGCCCTGGGCGGGGGTGCGGGCAGGCAACCCCGGATCCCGGCTGCTCAGCCTCCTGAGGAAGGTGGGCCCCACGGTAGCTCCCACCACCTACGGAACAGGCCGTGCCCAGCACCCTCAAAAACTCAGCATCGGAGCTTGTTGGCTGCCAGTTTGGCACGTGAGAAGCGGCCTCCCGCCTCAATCTGCATTCCTCTTGACAGCAAGTGTGCCCCTTGCTCACCTGCCTTCCCAGGTCTCACGACTGCTCCCTGCCTCACGTCTTAGGGCCCCCCGCACCTGCTGTTCCCTGCCTGGAATGCTTTTCCCTGCCCCATCCCAGGGCTTCTGGAGAATCCATCCCCAACCATTCTAACAGGTTTGGCTCCCCGCCCCCAAAACCCACCACCGTTCTCCATTCCAAACACCAGCTCCCCCCACCCCACCGCTCTGAGTGCCAGGAATCTCACACCCAGTGCTTAAAACGGCCCTGCACAGAGTAGGTGCTCAGTAACGACTCCGGAGGAAAACGGTGGAGCCGGGGACCGAGTGCGAGGTCGAGCGGCCCCTTTGCTCTCTGGTTTTAAAGGCCTCTCTCTGCGTTTCTAAGGAAACGGCTTCTCCTGGACCTGCTTTCCTGGAACGAACCGCTGCCCCCGAGGCAGGAGGCAACGTGAGCCGCCCCGCCCCTCCGGCCTCAGGCCTTTGCTGCTCTGCTCTCGCCCCTGCATCTCTCCCACCCCCTTCCCTCCTCCTCCAGGACCCACCTCTGTCTCCAGCTCTTCCCAGAGCCTGTCCTGTGAGCAGCCCTGCCAAGACAGCCCAGCTCACTGGGAGCCACAGCCAGACCACTGCCCTGGCCGGTGCCCACGAGCCCACTCTCGTGCTTCCCTCCTGAAAGGTTCGCCCAGCCAGACACTCACTGGAAGTCAGACTCCCCCGAGAAACCAATGCGATTAGCAGTTTGGCCCATACTGCCAGCCCGCACGGCGCAATTAGGAGAAGATGGCGCGTACGTGAGCAATTAACTTCAGCAACGACTTCAGAGCAGAAGAGACGGACATCCTCGATGGGAAATGAGTGCTCCAGGAGAAGCATCGGCCAGGGCAGGACCCCACGGGGCTGGGCAGGACCCCACGGGGCTGGGCAGGACCCTATGGGGCCAGGGCAGGATGCCACGGGGCCGGGGCAGGACCCCATGGGCCAGGGCAGGACACCACATGCCGGGGCAGAACCCCACGGGGCCAGGGCAGGACCCCACGGGCCAGGGCAGGACCCCATGGGGCTGGGCAGGACCCCACGGGGCCAGGGCAGGACCCCACGGGCCAGGGCAGGACCCCATGGGGCTGGGCAGGACCCCACGGGGCCGGGGCAGGACCCCACGGGGCCGGGGCAGGACCCCACGGGGCCAGGGCAGGACCCCCACGGGGCCAGGGCAGGACCCCACGGGGCCAGGGCAGGACCCCCACGGGGCCAGGGCAGGACCCCATGGGCCGGGGCAGGACCCCACGGGCCAGGGCAGGACCCCATGGGCCGGGGCAGGACCCCACGGGCCAGGGCAGGACTCCGTGGGTCCTGATTTCTGGCCCTGGGCTGTCCATCACAACAAGGGTCCCCAGCCTCCGTGTCCCCAGGGGGCTCTGTGGGGAGGATGGATCTGCTGGCAACGCTGGCTCTCAGCCCACTTTCAGGAGGAGGCTGCCTGCCCTCCCCTCCAAGCCCCCCGCCCCCCGCTGACCTGGTCCTGCAGAAACAGAGCAGCAGTCCTGCCACTGTGGGTGGTCCAACAGAAAAGCCACAGGAAGTCCACCCACGCCCTCCCGGGAATGTTCCAGAGACAGGGCCGGGCCACAGGAAGGCCCACCGCCCCTGCCTAAGCCCCAGGAAGTGCCACGGTCCCTGCTGAGGAATGCCAGCTGTTCCCACACCAGCCCACCCAGGGCCGGGGGCGGGGCCGGCAGGGACCCATGCCTCAGGCTGGCTGTTCTGTGCCAGGCAGGGGTGACGCAGATGCCATAGGGGCTGGCGTGGGCTTCCTCGGCCAGTGTCCACTGTCCGCCTCGGTCTGGGACAGAGGACATGGCTCCCGTACTTTGGTCCCCTCTGCCCTCTCCTTTCTGGCTCCAGACAGACCCAGCCGGTGCTTGAGTCCCTACCCACGTTAGAGTCCCGGGGCTGCTGGAGCAGAGCCCACGTGACCTAAGACAACAGGACTGTTTCTGTCCCCGAGAGAGAGGAAGGCAAGGGGCCTGTGGGTTTGGTTCCTTCCCAGGACTCTGAGAGGCGGTCGGCTCAGGGCCTCACCCAGCTCTAGTGAATCCTGTGCGTCCCAAGTCTCCTTCATCTTTTAAGGACATCGGTCGTTGGACTTAGGGATCCCCCCTAACCCAGCGTGACCTCCTCTCAACCTGATCACACCCCATCTCCAAATAAGGCCCCTTACAGATGCCAGGACTGGGTCTTGACGTGTCTTTGGCGTACAACCCGCAGATGTGACCCTGCAGCGTGTCTTGGGGGTGTGTGGGGGGCACAGCCCAGCTCAGCCCTGGGTGAGATCGGGGAGCAGGGATGCTCAGAGCTGGAAAGAGGTTCCACATCTCCAGCTGTTAGGAAAATGCACCAATGAGTCCCCGATTAGAACAACCAAAACACAAGTCCTGCCCAGGACAGGGGGCGGCTGGCCTGCGTTGCTCGCGAGGCAAACTAGTGAGGTTCCCCGGGACACACTTTGGCTGCTTATGAAGGTCAACACGCCCTTGTCATAGGGCCCGGCCATCCCTCTCTCGGTTTACATTTGTGACATGGACCGGGCCCCTGGGGTGGCCTCCGTCTTGTGGGTCCCATGTGTGAATTAAGAAAATTTGGCAAAGCCGGATGGTTCAGCGGGTTGAGCGCTTGCTTTGCAGCCCCAGGGACCGAAGATCGAATCCCAGCCCCGGCCTGTGGGGACCCATGTGCTGAACTGGGGTGTGCTTCCCATGGGGGAGGCCCCCAGCCCAGTTCCCACCCTGCGCGGCCCCCGCCCACCTGTGTGGAATGAAACCATGTCGAAAACTGATGATGTGCAACTAGGGAGGCGGCTCTGGGCCCTCCCCCTTCTCTCTGTCTCTCTCTGTCTCTGTCAAAAACAATAAAATAAATCTTTTAAAAAAAATAACTCTAAGCTACTGTCTTTCTCAAGCTAAGCTCGCCACACCCCTGGGCACCCCTGGACATGTGGATATTGGGGTGGGGGTTTCTTAGAGCACCCACGGGCCCTTTCGAGGGGCCCTGGGGGTTGTAGACGCAGAAGGGAGACAGAGACCAGGACAGAGACCCCGCTGTGCTGTGTCCTGCCTCCTCGCACCGGGCAGCCCGCCTCTGCGCACTCGGCCTCCACGTCCGCAGGGCCGGAAGGCGTCCTAGGGAAATGCGTGCGGCTCGTTCACCTGCAGCCGTCCCTTCCCGCCACCGTTCCAGGTCTCCCGAGGCCGAGCTCGGCTGGGATGAAACGCCTGCCCCTGCCGCTCGCCTCGCCCAAGCCCGTCTGCTGAGGCCACGTCACCGAGCGCAGCGCACGGCTTCCTGCGCCCGCATGACAACGATTCCCCGGCCGGGGCTGCGGGCTCTCTGCACGCGCCGGGGCCCTGAACCCATTTACTTGACTTGGTTTTATTTTCTCGGTTTTGAAACTCAGCTAAAACATTTCCGTCTCTCCCCAGATCTGAGATTTGCAGAATATCAAATAGGTGCATTAGAGTCATAAACACGAGTGTGACCGTTTCCTGGCTCCGTGGGGACTGAAAGGCGTGTACCCCCCAGGGCTCTGCAGGCTCAGCACCAACGAGACCCTGGGGGTGGGGTGGGGGGCGCGGGGTGAGGGCCGGGGGGCAGGCAGCCAGGGGCCAGGGCGCCCCGGAAAAGGTGGCTCCATCAGGAATCTGCAGTCGGAGACTTTTCATTCATTGCAGGTGGAAATGCCCCCCGAGACCCCCGGTGGGAGCTGGCAAAACAGAGAAGCAAGATGTGGACCAGGCGGGAGGGGGCAGGTTCTGGGACACGGCCCAGCCCCCGACCTGGTACTGTGCTGTCATAACCCTCTCCCCGGGGTCCGTCCCCCCCATGAGTTCTCCAGGTTCTTCGGTGCTGAGCCACCAGTTGGTGACAATTGCTACAGCTGCCCAGGCAGCCAGGCCTGTCTGAGCCGGGCCGGTGAGGGCCCAGCCAGGCCCTGGGGCCCAACTCCTGCTCCTCCGCCCCCCACCCCCCAAAAACAGGCGCGTGCTTCGTGCCAGGAGCCCGTGCGGCAGAGGCGCGGCGCAGGAACTGGGGTTAATTTTCTAAGCAAACCTTGTTTTAGAGCGTTTAACTTTTCTCTTTTTATTCCTTCGGGGCAAAGTAAAAAAAACAGGTTTCCCATCCCAGCCCCCCTCCCCCCACAAAGACGACATCCCTGGGAACAGCAGAGCGTGCGGGCGAGCCGGCCCTCCACCGTTCTCTCCTTCCAGACTATTAACATTTTTAATCAAAGGTTCCGGTTATTAAACTGCCTGAGGTTGGCAAGGGTTTGCCATTATCTACACTGAACTCCACCGCCATCCAAACGACACGAAATGCACTTCAGACGCCAAAAGAAACTCGGGTCACGCGAGCATTAAACTCCCTCCACGCACCTCCCCGGGTCGCTGCGCACCAGGGCCCACGCAGGGGCCTGGAGCCCTGGAGCTGGGAGGGAGCCCCAGGACGGGTGGCCGGGACGGTGGAGCCGAGCCCCCTCCTGCTGGGGGAGGCGCTCGCTGGCGGTGCTGCTGTCCCTGTGCCTGCCTGTGCCTTCTGCAAAGTGACTTCTCCTCCGCTTCCCGGTGGGTCCTGCGGGGGCCGTTCCGCTTCCTCCCATTTCCTCCTCGGTCTCTCGGCGTCCTAAGGGCCAAATTCCCCTTCCTTCCACCGGCTCCCCAGGGCCCCTCCTCAGCCCCCCGGGCCCCCCAGCCAGCCTTCACGGCAGCCGCTCAGGCACGTGAGAGCAGGCCTGTCCCAGATTCCAGGGACACAAAGTCTAACATCGTGCGGATGGAGCCAGCGGCCTCCGCAAGCCCCAGCGGAGAGCCCTGCCCGCCTCACCGGGCACGAGCAGAGCGGGAACCAGAGGCCGGCTACACAGCGGCAGGCGGGCCGTGTCTCATGGTGGCGTCTGTCCTCGCAGCAAAGCGAGGCCTGTGAGCGTCTTCTGAGCTGAGCCAGGAAGTGTGGGAGCCTCTGCTGTCATGAAAGCTGCCCACTGGCTGCTGGGCATCCCTGAGGCTGGGGCACGTTCCCCTCCTGCCCTGGGGCCCGAGTGAAACTCAGCCGCCTCCCTGCCTCAGCCCCCGCGCTGGGCTCCCCACTCCCCAGCAAAATCGGCTGCCGAGGGGACCCCAGTGTGTCTGTAGTGACCGCGACCAGCCATGTGGGGCTGGAGCGTGGCCACGGCTGAGAACGAGGGGGACCCACCCTCCTGGGCACCCAAGGTCCTGGCCCCACCTCCCTCACCCCCAGTAGATGTCATCTGACTGTCCTGCCTGCGACATAGAGGCCAGCGCCCGAGGCACTGCCTGCAGGGTGCTCAGAGGGAGGGCGGGCCCTCTGTGACAAGGACGGGAGCAGTGAGCACGGAGCCTGAATCTGAAAGTCACATCCCCACCCCCATGGGTGGCCGCAGGGTCCAGGGGCAGCTGCCTCCTCTGTCCCCAGGCCTTGGTCGGCCGTCCCTGTGCCTCTGCCACGTGCTCTGGAGGACAGGGGCCTGGTCCCCCGAGTCCACTCGGCCGACGTGGACCAACCTGCAGAAGCCCCACCTTGGTGGACTCCCCGGCTGATGAGAGGACAGCAGGCACCAACCCAGCGGTAACACAAATGAGCACAGACCTGCAAGGGTTACCAGGGAGCCCCCCGGGAGCCACAACAGGGAATGAGGGTGCGGGGAGGGAGGACCTTTTCTATGGGTGCTCAGGGGGCTCCCGGAAATGACAGAGCTGAAACTAATGGGGAGCAGCAGCGATGAGTAGGGCCACAGCAGGGGAAAGAGCCCCAGGAAAGCTCTGAGGTCGGGGTGCACAAGACAGTGCTAGTAGGCCGAGGGTGGAGAGCAGGGAGGAGGCCGCTCAGGGGCTTACCACGGAGAGAGGGAGAGCCGGGCACGGGAGTTCAGACCCCCCATTCGTGCAGACGGGTACGTGAGTCTGTGACGCCGAGGAGGGAACCTGGGTCGGGGCAGGGGAGGAGGCAGCGTCCCGTGTCAATGGGACTGTGCTCCGGGCCGGACACGGATGAGGGTCGACTAGGGAGGCTCTGCTGGGGGAGGGGCCCAGGTGTGTGCTGCAGCCTTGCCCTGAGCAGCTGAGGAGGAGGCTGGGAGCTCAGGGAGGGAGGGATTACAGGCACAGAAATTTGGGTGGGTCCTGTGGAGTCGGGGTTCCTACCAGATGTCCCGGTGGAGAGGCCAGGCCGGCACCCCCAGGCTGGAGACAGACTTTCCAGGGACCGGCTGTCTGAGACAAGCGGTCGGGTTAGGAGTTGTCAGCGTGGAGACGCAGGTGCAGCCACAGGGGGAGGGGGCGGGTCTGGGAAGCTAGGGCTGCCACACAAACGACCACAGAAGCAATGACGTGGCGTGTGCTCAGGCGACCTCAGCCCCCGGGGCTGCCGCCTGCACTCAACCCACTGCACTCAACCCACCGAGCCACCCTGGCCTCCCCGCCCCTGATTTCTTTTACCCGCTCGATCTGTCACTAAAGCTCCATGATCATTTCTCCCTGGATTTCTGTGAGTCCGGCCTGATGATTTTTGAGGCTATGACCTAGGTTCATATAGTAGATGCATGATGAATAGCTCTCCTTACATTATTCATGATTACGTAATGTCCTTTTTTATCCTTTGGGATGTTTTTATTCCTAAGTTCCATTTTATGTCATTCTTTTCTTAACTTCCAAATGGTGATGCTAAAACCCCCCACGTCGTAGGATTCCCGTGAGGATTAAAACGTTCGTCCTTGCAATGTATTTAAAACCGGGTCTCGAGTATTGAAGCACACAAGTTTTTCCAATTGCAGTTGACACTCAGTATTCCATGCGTTTCAGGTGTACAGCAGAGGGGCTAGACATGTATACACCTTACAAAGTGATCGCCCCCGTGAGCCTGGTCCCCATCTGTCTCCACACACAGTTATTACGATACTATTGGCTGTATTCCCTACGCGGTCCTTGCCGTGCCGATTTTTCATACACCACGAGGCTCAGCAGCTATATCGGTGGTCAGGGCACGTCTGCCAGCCTCTGAGGGGCACCGCCTGGTTCTGTCCCGATTCTGCTCATCACCCAGGTGCCCGCCCTGCTGAGGGGATGGTGCGGGCAGAGCTCCGGGAGGGGACAGGCAGTACTGGGCCCTGTGACACAAGCCCCCACACGGAGGGCATGAGAGCAGCGGTCCCCAGCCTTTTGGGCACCAGGGACCATGTTCGTGGAAGACAGTTTTCAACAGACAGGGGGTGGGAGTGGGGAGGGTTCACGTTCCTCTGAGGAGCTAACGCCGCCGATGATCTGACAGGAGACAGAGCTCAGGTGGTCATGCGAGCGATGAGGAGCGGCTGTCAATGCAGATGAAGCTTCTCTCACTCACCTGCATCTCACCTGCTTGCAGCCCGGTTCCTAACGGGTCACAAACCAGTACCGGTCTGTGGCCCAGGGGTTAGGGACCCCTGACATGGAGGACGGATGTCCCCTCTGACACTGGATGTACAAGCAGAGAAAAGAGCCCAGATAAGGGGAGTCTATCAAAATAGATCCCCAGTGAGGGGCAGAATACCCGAGAAGCTGGTTCATGCGACAGACTTCCACAGCCGAGAGCTCGGGGCAGGATGATGCGGGAGCAGCCCAGCTCCCCCACGAAGAGAAGTCTCTGGAAGGATTGCCCTGCCTCGTTGGTTCAACAGCCGGGAGGGCAAAGGAGACAGAGCACCCACCCAGGCCTCACCCGGCTCTGAGGTCTCCAGGCACATAGGTGACAACCAAACCTCCCAGAGCTGCGTCCCAGAGCCCGCCGCCTGCGTGGGCCTCGGAAGGCAGCATAAACCACCTCCCACCCCTGACAGGGATGGGCCGTGGGCCCTGCCGCTGGGAGTGTAATGCAATTACCGAGCTGGCCTCTTAAATGCTGTTATCGATCCCAATTAAATTGAAGGTTTTAATAGCACGGCCCCTCCCAGGATGCATCTCTTCCCAGCTTTATCCCTTTCAGCACTGAGTTGCTTCCAAAAGAAGAAAAATTAAGCTGAAGGGGATCGTAAGTCATCATGTCTTAAGGGTTTGTTCCTGGTGGTTTACATGGGAGATGAGCACCCATCGGGGTCACCAGGTGCTGACATCAGCAGGCCCAGAGCACCCCAAGCCCCGCCAGCCAACCTCGGGGACCAGTGGAGCCCCACTATTGAGCCCGAACCTCCAGGGAGAGGCCTGGAGCTCAGGCTGGCCCATCATTCCGGTGCTGGGCGCCGCCCACCTGCCGGAAGCCCCCCAGGGACCTCACACAGCAAACGGGGCCACTCCCCGCACCCCTCATTACAGCGCTGCCCTGACCTGGTCCCCAGGGTGCCTTCCCGGGGGGCTGTGACCCTGTGATTTATAACATGAAATATCTATTTGGTCCTCATCCCAATTCCTGGCACAGAACTCCTAAAACCCTGGGGATTTTCTAAGTGATGAGCACAGGAACCGTGTCTTTTGTTATGTTAACAAGGTGACCTTTGGAAAGTGGGAAGGTTGAGGGCTGGACGCCAGAGGATCCGTTTCTGAGATTAGCGGCCTGGAACCCACAGGCCCACCCGGACCTCTGGAGGGGAGGGGCTGGAGGTTGAACTCGTTCTGCATGGCCAATGCTTTCATCAGTGACATCTGTGTCATGCCGCCTCTATAAAAACCAGGGAGGACAGGGCTTGGAGAGCCTCCCGCGTGGTGAGCCCAGGGAGACGTGGGGGCTTGCTCAGTCGGGGGGCACGAAAGCGCCAACCCCGTGTCTCTCTTCCCTCTGGCTGCCCCTGAGTGAGGTCCTTTCACAATAAGCCGGTGACCGAGTAAGCCGCTAGCAAATTCATCAGACCCAAGGAGGGGGTCACTAGAACCTCCAATCTATAGCCGGTTGGTCGGATTCGACGGCCGTGTAAAGGTGGGGGTGGGTGGCAGTCTTGTGGGACTGAGCCCTTCACCTCTGGGGTCTGATGCTCTCTCCAGGGAGATGGTATCAGAATCGAGTTGAATTGTGGGACACCAACCTGCCATCTGAGAATTGCCTGATGGTGTGGGAACCACACACACACACACACACACACACAATGGAATTGGAGTCAGAATTATAGAGTCTTCCATGGCCCCATAAGCCTGAGAATTAATGGGAGCTGGCTCCCCAGTTCCCAGGCAGCATGGACCCCATTGATCCACCTCCAGAAATACACAGACGAGAGGTTCCCACCCTCAGGCATCAAAACCTCATCTGTCTTTCTCTGAAGATTAAAAATAGGAAGACAGTCCATAAATCCCCTTCCGCGTGCCCTTTAGCGAATACAGATTACTGTGCGCTTCTTTACCTAAAAGTTCTATGAGAAACTGGAAGGATTATTTGCATCTAGGCTCTGGCCCCCTGACCTTCTCGATTGGGCTCACGTGATATGAAATGCGGAAGCTGGCAGTGGTAAGGCTCAGAGAGGCTCCTCACCTCCCCAAGGCCACACAGCAGGGATTTGAATGCAGCCCATTTGATTCTAAAACCCAAGACCCAGTATGGATGGAGCTGGGACACAGGGGCCCCGGCTAAGCTTGGCAAGTGCTGGCGCAGTGCTCCGGGCAGGCCACGGCCCTCGTTCATTTAACCCTCCCATGCCCTCCGTGGGTGATGTTAGTGACAAGCCTGCTGAAGAACCGAATGCTTAAGAGGCTTCACTAGTAGCTCAGCTGGGAGACAGGGTAGGAGGCACCAGCGATTGGACTAGGGCCCACCCTAACCCAGTACGAACACACCGTACATGGGTGACCTCTGAGGGACCCTGTTCCCGGTAAGGTCACAGCTGAATTCCCGGTGGGTGGAAATGCTGGGGAACACCGGCCAGCCCACGGCGGGGGATCCATAAAAGGGTCGATCTTTAGCTTCGAACCCGAGGTCGGTTTCTTGTCCCCACAGCTCACATGCCCGTGGAACCTCATCTCTGTTCTGCAAAATTAAAACCAGTCAGCGAGGACCCTGAGGGGAAGGGTTTGTGCAGAAGGGCCTGGCACTGAGTGGAGCGGAATAGAGGAAAGAGTGAATGAATGAATGAGTGAATGGATGAACGAACCAGTGCGTTTACGGATGAAGGCCCCACCGGCTCCAACAGCAAGCCCTGCCGCCAGGTCCCGGCCCACAGAGCCCAGTGCCCGTCGGGATCGGACGGGTAGAGCGGCAGCTCCAGTGTTGGGGGAGAGTGTGTTACGTAGACGCAGTTGCACGCTTGTGGGTTTGCCGAACTCTTCCCTGTGAGGAATTGGATTCTTCGAGTGCCGACAAGACAGTCACGTTGTGCTGATGGCCGCCGTGAGGTTGCGGTGGGTCGTGGGCATAGCGTGGGCTGAAGAAGGAGATCCGTTTTCCCGGCTAATTAGGTTTATTTTTACTCCAGCTGAATAATACGCGATCGGTGTCAGAGGAAATTACAGTCCTCCTGTTAGAAACCGCTTTGCTGCCCTAGACGGTGCCTGTTTGCCTCCCTGCATCTGCGAGCGGCCTTGGGGTCCGGGGCTCCGGGAGGCACCCCGCCCTCCCAGCCACCACCTGCCACTCATTCTCTTCGAACCGGGACAGAACACGAACCGTGCACCCCGGGGACACACAAACTTGAGAGCAGGCCCGTTGCAGGAGGAATTGGTTTTTCGGCTATAGATTATGAAACGGTGTGGGTTCCAGGCTGTTTGTCAGCACCCAGGCCAGGGCGGCAACCTTAAAGGAGAGCCCAGTATACCTGCTGCCCTGGGAGTATGTGTGTGTGTGTGAGAGACAGAGTGATTGCGATGAGTGTGCATGTGTGTGGTTATGCCTGTATGGTTGTGCACATGTGTACATTGAGGGTATGTGTGTGTGCGTGTGTGGTTGTGCACGTGTCGGTTGTACACATGCATACATTGGGGGGTGCATAGGTGTGTGTGTGTAGAGGGGGTCGAGAGGCACCTGCTTCTCACTCATTCCAGCTTCATGCTGTCCTCCCGCCACCCTGCCATCCTAAGGGGAGAGGGGGTGTGTTGAGTGTCCCCGTCCCGAAAAAGACTGGAATGTGCCTTGTCCTCCAGAGCAATGAGAACAAGGGGCAGGGCCCTCAGCCCCCTCCAGCCGCCCTCCCCGGCGTGAGGCCCACAGCCCGCTCCAACC